>JAPPVO010000019.1:77734020-78018395 GCA_030407325.1 Camellia japonica | reverse complement strand
AAACAAAATGAAGATAACTTCAATCATACAAATCACAATTCTTTAATGCTATCTAATCATCACCAAATATAAAAAATCAATCACAAATTAAGTCAATTGATAATTAAAAACATAATAATTTATTTTCAAAAACATAGTGAGTTAAAAAGATCAATTACAATTTTTTGGGTCAAAATACAATCTAATCATCAATCAAATATTGCTACATTATGTGACCCTAATGAGTACAATCCATTTTTTTTTCAAAAAACACAGTGATTAAAAATCAATCACAAATTAAGTGAATTGATAGTTAAAAAAACACAATATTTTTTTTTTCAAAAAACACAGTGAGTTAAAAAATCAATTACAATTTTTTTTTCAAAATACAATCTAATCATTATCAATAATTGGTACTTTAAAAAATCAATCAGAAAAAAAATCAAATCAAATCACAAATATTTTTATGCTATCTAACTACAATCATATTTTTTTCATAAATAATTGTAAAGAAAACCAATTAAAACAGTAAATAAAAAGATTAAATCACATTAAAAAAAAGAACCATTGAACAAACTACAATCACATCACATTTTTCCCATAATAAAAAAATAAATAAATGAAAAAAAAGAACATGACTAACTACAATCACATTAAAAAAAAAAAAAAAAGAACCATTGGATTAACTACAATCACATTTTTTTCTTTGTGAGTGTTTATGTTTATCTAACTTCAATCATATTAAAAATAAAATTAAAATAGTAATAAAAAGATTAAATAACATTAAAAAAAAAAACCATTGAACTAACTACAACAATCATATTAAAAAAAAGACCTATTGAACAAACTACAATCAGATCACATTTTTCCCATAATAAAATAAATAAATGAAAAAAAAGAACTATTAAACTAACTACAATCACATTAAAAAAAAAAAAAAATCATTCAACTAATTATAATCACATTTTTCTCTTTGTGAGGGTTTATATTTATCTAATTTCAATCATATTAAAAAATCAAAAATAAAATTAAAATAGTAAATAAAAAGATTAAATAACAATTAAAAAAAAAAACATTGAACTAACTATAACAATCATATAAAAAAAGAGCCATTGAACAACTACAATCACATCACATTTTTCATATAATAAAATAAATAATAAATGAAAAAAAAGAACTATTAAACTAACTACAATCACATTAAAAAAAGAGCAATTGAACGAACTACAACACATCACATCACTACAATCATATTAAAAAAAAAGAGCCATTGAACAAACTACAATCGCATCACATTTTTCATATAATAGAATAAATAAATGAAAAAAGAACTATTAAACTAACTACAATTACATTAAAAAGAAAGAATCATTCAACTAATTATAATCACATTTTTCTCTTTGTGATGGTTTATATTATCTAACTTCAATCATATTGAAAAATCAAATTATGATTTTTTATTCGCTAGACAAATCACAAATATTTTTATGCACTATCTAAGTACAATATTAAAACAATAAACAAAAAAAAAAATTAAGAAGGAGAAAACAAAAAGAAGACTTACTGTTTGCATACGTGGTCACTGAAGTTGAAAGTGTAGAAGTGAGAAGTCAAGAAGGAAAAAACAAAAAGGAGACTCACTGTTTGCAATAGGTATGTAAAAAGTTAAAAAGAGTGTGTGTATTGGAGAAGTTAAAAAGACTTGGAAGAATTTAATAAGTGCTATTTTTTTTTTTCAAAAAAAATCAAAAAAAATTAAGAAATTAAGGTTAAGATATTGGAACTCCCACAAAACTTGTGGGTTAGAGATAGATATAAATAAATAGATAGATATAGATATTTATATTTGTTTTAAATTTTTTTTAATATACAAATTATTTGTTTTGGAAAAGGTACTGCAGTAATTATGAGAGAAGTGAAAAAGTCTTGTGGGAACTACCACAAACTTGTGGGCTAGAGATAGATATAAATACATAGATAGATATAGATATAGATATAGATATTTATATTTATTTTAATTTTTTTTAATATACAAATTATTTGTTTGGAAAAGGTACTGCAGTAATTATGAGAGAAGTCAAAAAGTCTTGTGGGTTGAGAGAAGTTAATAAATGCTGAGGTTAATTTTTTTTTTTTTTTTTAAATTAGAAAATTAAGATTGGCATATTGAAGCTCCCACAGACCTTGGGGCTTAAAAACACCCTTTTGCTTAATATATAGTATAGATAGATAGATAGATATATAGATAGTGGTAACCCGTGCTATGCACGGAACTTTATAAATTAAAAAAATTATTATAATTATTAGATAAGCTTTAAAGATTTGTTTTAGTTTTTTTATTTTATTTTTTATTTTTTATGTTATAATATAATATATAAGATATAGATAGATATCTACAACTTTAATAAAAAATATTATCTGATTTTTTGGGGAAGAGAAAACGAATGCAAGTTTTAATTTATTTTTTTTTTTTTTGAAATTGGTGAGAGAGATTAGGAGGGAGAGATTATGAAATATTTTTGTTATTAAATAAATAAATCAGTTAATATTTTTTTTAATCTATTTTGTAAATTAAAAAATTAATAATTTTAGAAAATTGATTAATTTGTCTCATTAAGTGATTTAAAATTTTGATAGATATATATAAAAAAAAATACATAATTATATTACTAAATCATAATTCAAATTTAGATGTTATATTTTTTTGAGATCTATAGTTAAATTCTTATCTTCTTTATTTTTGTGTGTCACCATAGTGTATGAGAGAAATTGAAAAGGGTGCTGCAGTAATTATGAGAGAAGTCAAAAGGGACTATGGATTGGGAGAACTTAATAAATGTTGAGGTTGAGTTGGGAGAAACAATAAATGCTAAGCTTTTTTTTTTTTTTGTTAAATCAAAAAATTAGAAAATTAGGATTTGGATGTTGGAGCTCTCACAAAGCCTGTGAGTTAAAAACCCCATTTTGCTTAATACATAGTATAGACTAGCCTATCACCTGTGCTATGCACGGGATAATTATAGATATTTATATTTGTTTTAATTTTTTTTAATATATAAATTATATTTTTAAGATTTTTTAGAAAAATAATTTAACAATCTTATCACTAACCATAGTATACAGGAGAAACTAAAAATGCTACTGCAGTAACTATACACGGGCTGTATCTATAATTATTTGTATAAGGAGATTTTAAATGTTAATTAGAGATTTTGACCAAATCAATAAATGTAGGCATATGGATTGGAAAAAGTTAATAAATGCTGATCAGGGGATTTTGACCAAATCAATAAATGATGATTTTTTTTTTTAATCAAAAATTTAGAAAATTAAGATTGAGAGATTGGAGCTCCCACAAGACTTGGGATTTAGAAACCCCATTTTCCTTAATATATTTACAATCTATACTATATATTAAGCAAAAAGGAGTTTTTAATCCCAAGGCCTGTGGGAGCTCCAATCTCCTAATCCTAATTTTCTAATTTTTTGATTTAAAAAAAAAAAACTCAGCATTTATTGACTTCTCCCAACCCAACCTCAGCATTTATTGACTTGTCCCAACCCACAATCCTTTTGACTTCTCTCATAATTATTGGAACATCATTTTCAATTTCTCCCATAAACTATGGTTACACACAAAAATAAAAAATAAAAAAGATAAGAATTTAGCTATAGATTTCAAAAAGATATAACATCTAAATTTGAATTATGATTTAATAATATAATTATGTATTTTTTTTTATGTATATCTATCAAAATTTTAAACTCAAAAAGATATAACATCTAAATTTGAATTATGATTTAATAATATAATTATGTATTTTTTTTATGTATATCTATCAAAATTTTAAATCACTTAATGGGACAAATTAATCAATTTTCCAAAATTATTGATTTTTAATTTACAAAATAGATTAAAAAAAACTATTGACTGATTTATTTATTTAATAACAAAAATATTTCATAATCTCTCTCTCCTAATCTCTCTCACAAATTTTCAAAAAAAAATATTAAAACTTGCATTCATTTTCTCTTCCCCAAAAAATCAGATAGGAGCTCCAATCTCCTAATCCTAATTTTCTAATTTTTTGATTTAAAAAAAAAAAAAAACTCAGCATTTATTGACTTCTCCCAACCCAACCTCAGCATTTATTGACTTTTCCCAACCCACAATCCCTTTTGACTTCTCTCATAATTATTGTAACACCCTTTTCAATTTCTCTCATACAATATGGCTACACAAAAAAAAAAAAAAAAAAAAAAAAGATAAGAATTTAGCTATAGATCTCAAAAAGATATAACATCTAAATTTGAATTACATTTATTGACTTTTCCCAACCCACAATCCTTTTTTACTTCTCTCATAATTATTGCAACATCCTTTTCAATTTCTCCCATAAACTATGGTTACACACAAAAATAAAAATAAAAAAGATAAGAATTTAGCTATAGATCTCAAAAAGATATAACATCTAAAATTGAATTATGATTTAATAATATAATTATGTATTTTTTTTATGTATATTTATCAAAATTTTAAATCACTTAATGGACAAATTAATCAATTTTCCAAAATTATTGATTTTTAATTTACAAAAAATAAAAAAGATAAGAATTTAGCTATAGATCTCAAAAAGATATAACATCTAAATTTGAATTATGATTTAATAATATAATTATGTATTTTTTTTATGTATATTTATCAAAATTTTAAATCACTTAATGGGACAAATTAATCAATTTTCCAAAATTATTGATTTTTAATTTACAAAATAGATTAAAAAAACTTGACTGATTTATTTATTTAATAACAAAAATATTTCATAATCTCTCTCTCCTAATCTCTCTCATAAATTTTCAAAAAAAAATATTAAAACTTGCATTCTTTTCTCTTCCCCAAAAAATCAGATAGGAGCTCCAATCTCCTAATCCTAATTTTCTAATTTTTTGATTTAAAAAAAAAAATCTCAACATTTATTGACTTCTCCCAACCCAACCTCAGCATTTATTGACTTTTTCCAACCCACAATCCTTTTTGACTTCTCTCATAATTATTGCAACATCCTTTTCAATTTCTCCCATACACTATGGTTACACACAAAAATTAAAAAAAAAAAGATAAGAATTTAGCTATAGATCTCAAAAAGATATAACATCTAAATTTGAATTGTGATTTAATAATATATTATGTATTTTTTTTTATGTATATCTATCAAAATTTTAAATTACTTAATTGGACAAATTAATCAATTTTCCAAAATTATTGATTTTTAATTTACAAAATAGATTAAAAAAAAACTATTGACTGATTTATTTATTTAATAACAAAAATATTTCATAATCTCTCCCTCCTAATCTCTCTCACAAATTTTCAAAAAAAAATATTAAAACTTACATTCATTTTCTCTTCCCCAAAAAATTAGATAATATTTTCTATTAAAGTTGTAGATATCTACCTATATTTTATGTATTATATTATAACATAACAAAAAAAAAACTAAAAACTAAAAAAAATCTTTAAAGTTTATCTAAATAAATTTTAAATCAATAAAACTCACATGTCTATCACATATCTAACTCACATCATAACTTACCTAAATAATAATAATTAAAATAAATGGAAAGCACAGATAATTAAGTTTAATAAAAAAAGATACCCACAACTCAATCTTAAATAAATTGAAAAAAAAAAAAATACCCGAATAGAAATCACACAAAAATAAAAATAAAAATAAAAAGATCTATCTATCTATCTATCTATCTATCTATATCTATACTATATATTAAGCAAAAGAGGGTTTTTAACCCCCAAGGCCTATGGAAGTTTCAATATCCCAATCTGAATTTTTTAAATTTTTTACTTGAAAAAAAAAAACTCAGCATTTATTGATTTGGTCAAAATTCCCTGATTAGCATTTATTAACATTTTTCAATCTACATATCTTTCCACATGCCTGCAATTATTGATTTGGTCAAAATCTCCTGATCAGCATTTAAAATCCCCTTATACAAATAATTATAGATACAATTCGTGTATAGTTACTGCAGTATCCTTTTCAACTTCCCCATACACTATGGTTAGTGATAAGAAAAAAATCTTAAAAAACATAATTTATATATTAAAAAAAATCTAAAACAAATATAAATATCTATAATTATCCCGTGCATAGCACGGGTGATAGGCTAGTTATCTATATATGTGAATTGCTATTTTTAAGTGTCTTTTTTTTTTTTTAAATGTCTTCTTTTTTTCCTTTTTTATATTATATTAAAGTTTAATATTTTGATAATAATCATATGTGTTGGACTTTTTAAGGAATTAAATGTCTTCATTTTTTTATTATATTATATTAAAGTTTAATATTTTGATAATAATCATATGTGTAGGACTTTTCAAGAAATTTTTTTTATGCTTGTTTTTAATACATTAAATTGTTATTATGAGAAATAATAATCATATGTGTTGGACTTTTCAAGAAATTCATATGTATTGGATTTCAAAGAATTGTTTTTATGCTTGTTTTTAATGCATTAAAGTGTTATTATGAGGGTAAGACTTGGGAGTTGGAAGAAGTTAATAAATGCTAAGATTTTTTTTTTAAAGCAAAAAATTAGGAAATTTAGATTGGGAGATTGGAGCTCCCACAAGGCTTGGGGTTAAAAATTCCCTTTTGCTTAATATATAACTAGCATATCACCCGTGCTATGCACGGGATAATTATAGATATTTATATTTGTTTTCATTTTTTTTAATATATAAATTAAATACATGGGGTTTGACCGAGGAGTTTGAAAGAATTTAATAAGTGTTTATTTATTTATTTAAGAGGCATTTACACAATAATTACATGGGTCTCTTGGGGATGCAAAAAGTAAGGAAATTAGGATTTCATGTATTGCGTTATTCATTTAATAAGTGTAATTATTATAAATTAAGTGTTTATTGTAATCAATAGTGTAATTATTACAATCTTTGAACCAATCACCAATCACCAAGTCAATTTTTTAAAAAAAAATATTAAAAAATCAGGAAATTAGGATTTTTTAATATATAAATTAAATACATGGGGTTTGACCGAGGAGTTTGAAAGAATTTAATAAGTGTTTATTTATTTATTTAAGAGGCATTTACACAATAATTACATAATATATAAATTAAATACATGGGGTTTGACCGAGGAGTTTGAAAGAATTTAATAAGTGTTTATTTATTTATTTAAGAGGCATTTACACAATAATTACATGGGTCTCTTGGAGATACAAAAAGTAAGGAAATTAGGATTTCATTTATTGCGTTATTTATTTAATAAGTGTAATTATTATAAATTAAGTGTTTATTGTAATCAATAGTGTAATTATTACAATCTTTGAACCAATCACCAAGTCAATTTTTTCAAAAAAAAATATTAAAAAATCAGAAAATTAGGATTGGCATGTTGGAGCTTCCACAAGCCTTGGGTTTTAAAAGACCCTTTTGCTTATATATAGATATAGACTAGCCTATCACCCGTGCTATGCACAGGATAATTATAGATATTTATATTTGTTTTAATTTTTTTAATATATAAATTATGTTTTTTAAGATTTTTTTATAAAAATAATTTAATAATCTTATCACTAACCATAGTGTACAGAAGAAATTAAAAATGCTATTGCAGTAACTATGCACAGGCTGTATCTATAATTATTTGTATGATGGGATTTTAAATGCTAATGAGGGATTTTGACCAAATCAATAAATGCAGGCATGTGGATTGAAAAAAGTTAATAAATGTTGATCAGGAGATTTTGACCAAATCAATAAATGCTGAGGTTTTTTTTTTTTTTTTAATAAAAAATTTAGAAAATTAAGATTGAGAAATTGGAGTTCCCATAAGGCTTGGGGTTTAGAAATCCCATTTTCCTTAATATATTTACAATTATCTATATATGTGAATTGCGATTTTTAAATGTTTTTTTTTTTTTTAAATGTCTTCTTTTTTTCCGTTTTTATATTATATTAAAGTTTAATATTTTGATAATAATCATAGGTGTTGGACTTTTCAAAGAATTAAATGTCTTCTTTTTTTTATTATATTATATTAAAGTTTAATATTTTGATAATAATCATATGTGTTGGAATTTTCAAGAAATTTTTTTTATACTTGTTCTTAATGCATTAAAGTGTTATTATAAGGGATAATAATCATATGTGTTGGGACTTTTCAAAGAATTCATATGTGTTGGATTTCAAATAATTTTTTTTATGCTTGTTCTTAATACATTAAAGTGTTATTATGAGGGTAAGATTTGGGGGTTAGGAGAAGTTAATAAATGCTAAGGTTTTTTTTTTTTAAATCAAAAAAACAGGAAATTTAGATTGGGAGATTGGAGCTCCCATAAGGTTTGGGGTTAAAAACTCCCTTTTGTTTAATATATACTAGCATATCACTCGTGCTATGCACGGATTGTGTTTATAATTATCTATATATGTGAATTGCAATTTTTAAATGTCTTCTTTTTTTTCCTTTTTATATTATATTAAAGTTTAATATTTTGATAATAATCATATGTGTTAGACTTTTCAATGAATTAAATGTCTTTTTTTTCATTATATTATATTAAAGTTTAATATTTTGATAATAATCATATGTATTGGACTTTTCAAATTTTTTTTTTTTATATTTGTTCATAATGCATTAAAATGTTATTATGATGGATAATAATCATATGTGTTGGGACTTTTCAAGGAATTCATGTGTTGGATTTCAAAGAATTTTTTTTACGCTTGTTCTTAATGCATTAAAGTGTTATTATGAGTGTAAGACTTGGGGTTGGGAGAAGTTAATAAATGCTAAGTTTTTTTTTTTTTTTTTTTAAATCAAAAAATCAAGAAATTTAGATTCGGAGATTGGAGCTCCCACAAGGCTTGGGGGTTAAAAACTCCATTTTGCTTAATATATAGTATAGACTAGCCTATCACCCATGTTATGCACGGGATAATTATAGATATTTATATTTGTTTTAAATTTTTTTTAATATATAAATTATGTTTTTTAAGATTTTTTATAAAAATAATTTAACAATCTTATCACTAATCATAGTGTATGAGAGAAGTTGAAAAGGGTACTACATTAACTATACACAGATTGTATCTATAATTATTTGTATGAGGGGATTTGAAATACTGATCAGAGAATTTTGATCAAATCAATAAATGCAGGCATGTGAAAAGACATGTGGATTGAAAAAAGTTAATAAATGTTGATCAGGGGATTTTGACCAAATCAATAAATGCTGAGTTTTTTTTTTTTAAATAAAAAATTTAGAAAATTCAGATTGGGATATTAAAGCTCCCATAGGCTTTGAGGGTTAAAAACCCCATTTTGCTTAATATATAGTATAGATAGATATAGATATATAGATTTAAAATTTTGATAGATATACATAAAAAAATAGATAATTATATTACTAAATCATAATTCAAATTTAGATATATCTTTCTGAGTTCCATAAAAAAAATCAATAATTTTAGAAAATTGATTAATTAATCACATTAAGTGATTTAAAATTTTGATAGATATACATCAAAAAAATAGACAATTATATTTGAGAGGGTAATTTATAAACCGAAGTAGGCCAAGCTGCGTGTTGGGCCTTAGGGCCGAAATGAAAAGGGCCGAGTAGAAAGGCCATGAAAGCTACTCCGGTTTGGAGAAGTAACTTTGAAGAATAGACCGGTCGCACAGTTGTGGTGGTTAGCCCGGTCTCGGAAGGATTTAGTTCTACTCCGGTTGAGAGGAGTAGCACGAAGGCTTCGGTCTTCGATAGTTACTTCGGTTGTAGCATGTGAGAACCGAAGTAATTTGTGGTTCTAAAATATAGCTCGGCTTTAACTCCCTTGTGGATAGCTCGGTCCTAGCATGGGAAGGCCGAGGTAAGGGAGAGTAAAGTGAGGGCCGAATTAATAGTTATTTCGGTTGTACAGGAGTTCGGCCTAGCAAAGCCATCTCACTTGGCTTAAGCAGTGAGGAGGGGTGTTGGAGGATAAGCATTATCTTCCAGGAGTATGAATCCTAGGAGGACTCTACGCAGGAGGACTACTACGCATGGAGGAGTAATCCTAGAAGGACTCTACTTGGGGGAATAAGAGTCCTACCAGGATTGTGCCACGCGAAACCTATATAAGCTCACCAATATCACCTTTGGAGAGGTAATGCAACTTTACTCCCTGAATTCATAGAGCTTTTGTCTATTTGTCAAGCTTTCTGACTTAGGCATCGGAGAGGTTTCCGGCACACACCCGCCGGCTAGCTCACGTGTGTATTTTCAGGTGGTTGAACGACGTCGTACGGAGGAGCAGACTTGGTCAACAGGATTATACGAGAAGGTGTATTTCTTTCCCGTACAATTGGCGCCGTCTGTGGGAATCAGACAAGAACAACCTCTTGATCAAGCTTTTTCTCCTAAAAAATCAATGGCGAACAACGAAGAATTACCTCAGTCCGCCGTCGACGGACTAACTCCAGAAGGGGGTGCAAGGCGCGAAGGCCTACCCGTGGTCACTCCCATGGCGAACCTGGAATCACACAGACAAAATTCCAGGAGAGATGCGAGGGGACGAAGGCGGAATAACAGCCCTCATCCCTCTCGTTCGCAAAGCCCAGAAAGACAAAGACGCAGAATTGATCCTCAAACTTTGGAAGATCGCGTCAGAGAACAAGACGAGTTGATCCGTCGGATGGCGGCAGACATGGAATCTCTGAAACGCCAGGTGAAAGGAAAAGAAGTGGCGACAGGAGAGGGGCGCACGAACAAGACGCCCCCTCGCCACTCGAAAGTCGTAGCAGGAATACTACACCCTCACAAGGGGAGAACAAGAGCCTCAGGACAGGCGACGCGCAATCTAGATCCTCCAGAACTCATCACTCCAGGCCTGAGAGGACGAGGTCTGAAAGGTCGCACACCGAAGGAAGCACATATCGGCCCTCACACTCGCACCAGACAAGGTCTAGGCAGACAGAGTTGCCCAGATCGTCCGACCTACGGACCGTGCTAGAAGAGAAAGCACGGTGGAAGGAGGACGCTAGAGCGCGCGATCCACACAGAGTTTCTGCCTTACAGCGGTTGGCTCCTCGAACGCATGGAAGCGACGAGGTTGGAATGCCAATACCGCGCCCGGCCTACGAACCAGCGGACAAGGCATTGGCGAGGCTGCAGACCTCACCATTCGTCCCAGCAATAGAGAACGCGCCCCTACCGTCAGGCTTCCTACAGCCCAAATTCACAACATATGAGGGGAAGACGGACCCTTACTCACACTTAAGCCACTTTCGCCAGGTCATGGCTGTATACCGGCGGAATGAGGCCTTGATGTGCATCCTATTCCCCTCAAGCCTAGGTGACCTAGGCCTGACTTGGTTTGAAAAGCTTCCAGAGGGCAGCATAGCCTCCTGGGCGCAATTGGCGGAGGCGTTTGTAACGATTCAGAACAAACACAAAAACCCCGGTGGAGATCGACCAGTTACTCTCCATCGATATGGGCGACAAGGAGACCCTGAGGTCATACAACAGTCGCTACTGGGAGACATTCAACCAGATTGGGGACTGCCCAACCAATCTCGCCATTGCGCAGTATAAAAGAGGCCTTCCAGTCGGAATAGACTAGGGACTCTATCACCATGACGCCACCCTCACATGGAAGCCCTGATGGAGAGAGTGCATCAGCACATCAGGGTAGAAGAGGATGGCGCTCGTGCCAAAGCAAAATCTGGCACGGTCGCAGCACCAGAGAAGAAGACCTCGGCAAAGGTCAATGCTGTAGATCGCCAGAACCGAAACAGACAGGGCAGGAAAGACAACGGAGAAGACCAAGACAAAAGATGGTTGAGAGTCCGCACTGCCATCACCACAGTCTTCAAAAAACCGATCTACCGTATACTTAGCGAAATTCGAGACGAGCCTTTCGTCAAGTGGCCAGCTAAGTTAGGCGAAGCTCAGAAGGACTACGATGACAGATCGAGGTGCACCTTCCACAAAGAAAAGGGGCACCGCACTGAGAACTGCACACCATTGAGGCAGCATCTGGAAGAGTTGGTGGCGGGGTCACCTGGACAAATACATAGAAGGAGGGGCGCAGCCAGCCCCCCAGGACCACAATGTGCCCAATGGAATGCCAAACGACGCTCCACCTCAAGGCGTCATCAACGTAATACATGGAGTCTTTGAACCTGAGCGTGTATGCGAGCTCAGAGGTTCAATCAAAAAGGCTGAGCACTTCAGAGAGGTACTAAGTGCCCAACCAGTCGCCAAAAAGGGGAAGATGGAGGCCACAAATGTCATGTCCTTTCAGATAAAGACTTGGCAAGGATTTATTGCCCTCACAACGATGCCTTGGTCGTCACTCTCGATCAAGGATTTTGACGTCAAGCGGATTCTGATTGACCAAGGTAGTTCGTGTGAAATCATGTATTATGAAACCTTCAAGCAACTAAAGTTCAGATAAAGACTTGGCGCCTGCCGTATCTCCCCTTATCGGATTCAACTCCATGCCAGATGGCCCGTCGGCAAAATTATCCTCCCAGTCAGAGCAGGGAGTGTAACGAAACAAGTGGAGTTTGGGTGATAAAGGTCCCTCCACCTACAACGTTATCTTGGGCAGAACATGGCTGCATGCCATGCGCTCGGTGGCATCCTCCTACCACCAAGTGATGCGATTTCCCAACGACACGGAATAATTGAAGAAGTATATGGGGACCAGATTATGTCCAAACAATGCTTCGTCACAACGAATGGCAGCCGCGCTGCCAAGGATATGTTCATTCGTTGAAGAACCTGAGAGTAATGAACTGTTCGCAGAGGTTGGAAAGCGGCTGATCAGAAAGCGTGGAGGACTTGGTGGAGGTAAGAATCGACGAAAAGAACCCGGATAAGTTTTCTTGCTTGGTTCGTCATTATCCAGCGCTGAGAGGTTGGAGGTTATGGAATTCTGACCTCCAACATCGAAGTGTTTGCCTGGACGCCGTACGACATGCCAGGCATTGATCCAAACCTCATCTGCCACCAACTCAATGTCCACCCATCTGCCAGACCAGTCATTCAACGCACGCGAAGATCGGCACTCCACCACGCCGAGATAGTGGCAGAAGAAGTGGGTAACCTACTGGAGGCAGGAGCAATCAGAGAGGTACATTACCCCAAGTGGATCTCCAACACCGTCGTGGTGCCAAAGAAGAATGGCAAGTGGCGCGTCTGCGTCGACTACAAGACGGTCAACAAAGCATGTCCGAAGGATAGTTTCCCCCTACCAAGGATAGATCAATTGGTGGACCTAACAGCTGGGCACAGCAGGCTTAGCTTCCTAGACGCATATAGAGGCTACCATCAGATAGCCATGCACGAACCTACCAGAGAAGTAACATCCTTCACCACTCCAAGAGGACTATACTGCTACAAGGTCATGCCCTTTGGCCTAAAGAACGCAGGGGCGACATTCCAGAGAATGGTCACAAAGATGTTCGAGCCATTGTTAGGCAGAACAATGGAGGCTTACATCGACGACATGGTGGTCAAAAGCAAGGATGCGGATGACCATCTAAAGGACCTAGATGAGATGTTCCAGATCCTGAAGAAACACAAGCTGCGCCTTAACGCTTCTAAGTGCGCATTCGGTGTAGGGTCTGGCAAGTTTCTGGGTTTCCTGGTGACCAACAGGGGTATTGAGGCAGACCCCTCCCAAATCAAAGCAATTCAGGAGCAGAGAGAAAGGCCTAACTCAGTGAAAGAAGTGCAGCATCTCACCGGCATGGCAGCAGCACTTAACCGATTCATCAGCCGGTCTCAGACAGATTGCGTCCATTCTTCAGTCATTAAAAGCTAAGTTTGAGTGGGACGAAGAATGCGACCAAGCTCTGGAGAGCTTGAAGGAATACATGTCTTCTCCACCCCTACTTGTCACTCCCATACTGGAGAGGAACTCTTCCTCTACTTGGCAGTCTCTCAGCACGCGGTAAGTGCAGTGTTGGTCGAGCAGAAGGAATCCACACCTTCCAATCTTCTATGTCAGCAAGACATTGTTAGGTGCCGAAACGAGGTATTTGCCACTGGAGAAACTGGCCTTGGCCTTAATGATGGCCTCAAGGAAGTTGTCACATTACTTTCACGCCCACACCATAGTTGTTCTCACAGCCTTCCCACTCAAGGCTTTATTTGAAAGGGCGAACTTTTCTGGGCGATTCTGAAGTGGGCAGTGGAATTGGGACAATACGACATCAAGTTCCAACCCAGAACCGCAGTAAAAGCCCAATCTTTGGCAGACTTCGTCGCAGATTCACTCCTGGAAGCCACCAAGTCTGCCCAATCGACCTGACTGACACAACCGAAAGGGATGGAGATTGACGCCGGAATAGCGCAACCCCTAGTGCAGGTAACTCAGCCAGAGCCAAGGCAGACCAGAGAGAGAAAAGGCGAGGAGGAAGCAGACCTTACTACACCAAGTCAAAACTCACCAACAACTAATGACTTGGTCCAATCAGAAGACAAGGGGCAGACTGCAACTATGGATCATGAAGAAAGCCCCAGCGATATTCCAGACCCCACAACATCATCTGATCCCTCCACATGCTGGAAGTTGTTTGTAGGAGAGATGTGGAAGCTCTTTGTGGATGGAGCATCCAACCGACATGGAGCAGGACTCGGCATAGTCCTCATCTCTCCCGACGGCTTAGTAGTGGAGCAAGCAATCAACTTGGCTTCCCAGCATCAAATAATGAAGCGGAGTATGAAGCGCTTCTAGCAGGTCTCAAGTCAGCATTCCACATGAAGGCCACCGAGCTAATGGTTTACAGCGACTCACAGCTAGTGGTGAATCAAATATCTGGCGACTACGAGGCAAAGGATGATAGAATGGCCAAGTACCAAGAATTGGTCAGAACAGAGATAAAAAAGTTCGAAGTGGTGAGGATAGAACAGATCGGCAGAGAGGAAAATAGCAGAGCAGACGAACTAGCAGGCTTCGCCTCAATGGCAGACACCTCCATTCCTCACCCACTACTAATCGACTATCTGCCTAGACCAAGCATTGAAGACCCAGAAGCAGAAGAGGTATGTTGCGCAGAATTAGGCCCTTCTTGGATGGATCCCATCATACTTTCTGAAAGACGGCACCTACCAGAAGAGAAGAAAGAAGCCAACAGAATCAGAGCAAAGTCGCAGCGATTTTGGCTCTCTCCATCCTTGGCTATACAAAAAGTCATTCTCAGGACCTTACTTGAAGTGTGTTCACCCCAGCAAAGTGGAAGCATTCCTATTCGAAATACATGAGGGTGTTTGCGGCAGCCATCAGGAGGAAGATCCTGGCATACAGGGCAATTTCACAAGGATATTGGTGGCCATACATGCAAGCAGATTCGGAGAAGTATGTTAAAAAGTGCGAAAAGTGTCAAAATTCGCACACCAAATACACCAACCTGCCAGAGAACTTCTACCTCTAACCAGTCCATGGCCTTTCGCAATGTGGGGTTGGACATAGTAGGCCCACTTCCAACAGCTCCAGGCAACAGGAAGTTCTTTCTTGCCGCAACTGACTACTTCTCAAAGTGGGTGGAAGCAGAAGCCTTGGCGTCAATCAAGGAAAAAGATGTGAAGAAGTTTGTCTGGCAGAATATCATCACTCGATTTGGCATACCAAAGGCACTGATCTCAGACAACGGCACTCAATTCGATGGTAGGATTTTCAGAGGCTTTTGTGAAGAGTACAAGATAGAGTTCTATAATTCTACACCGGCATATCCCCAAGCAAATGGTCAAGCAGAGGCCTCAAACAAAGTCGTCTTGGACGGATTGAAGAAAAGGTTAGAAAGAGCAAAAGGCAAGTGGGCAGAAGAGCTCCCTCATGTTTTATGGGCTTACCGCACCACGCCGCGACGATCAACAGGAGAAACACCATTCTCCTTAGCTTACGGCATGGAGGCAGTCATCCCATTAGAAGTTGGCCTCCCCACAATCCGAAGCGAAAACTTTGATCCAGACTTAAATGGCGAAGCCATAGCATTAGAGCTTGACCTTGCAGAAGAAAGAAGAGACAGAGCATTGGTTCACATCGCCTCCTACCAACAAGAGTTGTCTAGAAAGTATAACAAAACAGTGCATCCAAGGCATTCAAGATCGGAGATTGGGTACTGCGCAAGTGATGGGAAACACCTTAGTTCCAGGAGATGGCAAGCTAGGACCTAATTGGGAAGGACCTTACAAAGTGGTCGGATTAGCAGGCAAAGGGGCATACCACTTAGAAGATGAGGACGGCAAAGCAATTCCCAGGCCATGGAACACGCCAATCTCAAGTTGTTTTATTTTTAGCTTTTTCTTTTAAGTATGTAATTTTTTACTTCTCAATAAAACAAATTCGATTCTTTTCAGCATTATTGTTTTCAGTAGAAAGTAGCTTTAGAAAGTTAGTATTGTAAACATAGTTGGCCGGAATAACCAACTATGACCTCCTAAGCCCAGGATAAGGATCCAGGCTGCAGGACGTTTTGGTCGGAAAAACCAAACATTTATTCTAAGTTGGCTGGAAAAACCAACTTAGAGGTTGGCTGGATTAAACCAACACCCTTCCTAAGTCCAGGATTAGGATCCAGACTGCAGGACGTTTGGTCGGAATAACCAAACATGATATTCTAAGTTGGCTGGAAAAACCAACTTAGAGGTTGGCTGGATTAAACCAACACTTGTACTCTTCAGCCGAAGTAAGTTTAGGCTGAAGAGTGGTTGGCTGGATTAAACCAACACTTGTACTCTTCAGCCGAAGAAGTAAGTATCGGCTGAAGAGTGGTTGGCTGGATTAAACCAACACTTTGTACTCTTCAGCCGAAGTAAGTTATATCGGCTGAAGAGTGGTTGGCTGGATTAAACCAACACTTTGTACTCTTCAGCCGAAGTAAGTTATATCGGCTGAAGAGTGGTTGGCTGGATTAAACCAACACTTTGTACTCTTCAGCCGAAAAGTTATATCGGCTGAAGAGTGGTTGGCTGGATTAAACCAACACTTGTACTCTTCAGCCGAAGTAAGTATATCGGCTGAAGAGTGGTTGGCTATGAGTTAGATAGCTAACCGAGATCACAGTTGTACAGATGAGTTCGTGCAAAAATCAGTACAAGTACAGGCATACATACACAACCGAAAAAGACTTGATGGAAAGATTTTTTTCATTCAATTCAAAACCAAGTACAACTGTGGGGCTGTAGCCCGGTTACAGAGTTCAAGACAAGAAAGGAAAAAAGTTCAAGTTCAATCAAGAGATCATCATCTCGGCTTCCAGATCGGTCCCAAGTCGGTACGTACTCCGGTATCTGCAGTCGGAGCAGTCTCGGTCGGAAATTCGGACACCGCATTTTCAACCGTTGCCTCCAACCGAGCTGAGGCCACCGGTTTGCTCTTGGTTAGCCGGAGTCTCAGTTGCTTCTTCTTCATCATCATCATCGTCATCCGATGAGCCGAGAAATTGTTTCTGGATTTCATCAGCGTAATCTTGCATTGAGACCGGAATGAAGTGCTCCGGAGCGTTGTAGGCCTCGGTTTCAGGCCACAAAACCGATCTTCTCCATTGCACCTCTCCAGCCGCACTGAAAGAACAAATTCTTCGCTGCTTCGCATTGTAGGGAGTAGCCAGCTTCGGCCTCTTTGAACCCCTCCTTGGATGCATCTTCAGCCTCTTTCAACGCTGCTATTTCGGCGTCTTTTTTGGTTGCATTTGCGCCATCTCCCATAAGTATTGGTCTTTCACCTCGGTCACGGCGCGCTGTTTATCGCTGTCAGCCGAGGCAACCAGTCCGGTGAGACGCGCTATCTCGGCCTCCAGTTCGGCCGACCTTTGCTTGGACAGTGCCAGCTCGGCAGTTGGTCTCGGCATCCCTTATTGCGTGCCTTGTTGTTTTTCGGAGTTCCATTATTTGCTTGTGTGCTATTGTGTTTTTCTGGATGGCCTGTCAAGGTACAATAAGTTTAGTATTAGCCATGCTCAAAGTTGGAGAACAAACAAACAAAGGAGAACAGTAATACTTACCAAGATCATGGACTTGGTGGATGACCGGATGGCTTTAAGCTCGGTGTTTAGTTGCTTACTATGGTGCTCCATGTCTTTGGGAAGACAAACGCCCCTGGCCAGGTTGAAGGCCAGTAAGTGCTCCTTGTCAGCTACAACGGAGTCATCTTCATTGATATCTCGGTTGTCGAAGACAAGGGTGGAGCCCATTTGTTTCGTAGGCGCAGCACGGTCAGATGACTCCGGTTGCAAGTTGGGTTCGGGGTCCGGGGAATGATGGTGTCGTCCTCATCGACCAAACGCAGCTCGGTCTCGGTGGTCCGGGCGCGCTTAGCTCGGCGAGAGGATGATGGCTGTTGGGATGGAAGAGCGATCACGGCTTCAGTAGTTTGGTGGGATGGTGGCACTTCGGCCCTGGTAGTTGCGGTAAGCAGGCCTTCATCCGGTTTCTTCGCCATCTCTTGTTCGGCTGTTAGGGGCACGAGCACAATTTCTGGCAGGGTTGGGTCCGGCTCTGGTGGATCTTCAAGGAGGAAATCAGTCACCTTGATTTTCGGCGACCGGAGTAGCGGTAGGTCGGTTGGAAGTCGAGGAGTTTAGCCCAGCTTCTTTCTCGAACCCGAAGTGCGGCGCGGAGAACACCTAAGTTGGGGTAGCCGTACTGGGAGTGGAGGAAAGCTGAATCTGCAAGAAATAGAACAAGTGTAAGTTCGGTTATAGAAAGGGCACCGAAATCAACAAAATCAAGAAATGTAACCGAAAATATGAATACCGGGCTCTCCTTTCTTCCAATTTATTCTTCGGCCTGGGATTCGGGCCTGGAAGTCTTCAAAATTTCCAGAAACCCAAAAGAAGTCGTCGTCGTTCAAGTCCTTATCCGGTGTATGTTTTTTATTTTTTCTCTACCTCGGCGCACTCTCAAATAGTAGCACCAGCCTTGGTTTTTGGATCCTATTGAGTATGATGTAGTATCTCGGCCAGACCTAGGTTCAGACCGGTTTGTTGGTTCAGCGCATCTATGCCCATTATTATTCGGTATGTGTTGGTGGATAGTTGGGTTGGGCAAAGTCTAGTCTGCCTAAGAAATTCGCATATAAGGGGCTGAACTGGGAACCTGAGTCCGGTCTCGATTATTGACTGGAGGGTGAATGGTACGAAGCCTTCTTCATCCCAGGGGTCTACCCTTGTTCGGCTAGGACCAGGTTTACATCGGCTGGGATTTGGTAGTCCTTCCTGAATTCGGCCAGGCCCCCGGGGGTTTCTACAAGACATCATACTTCCCCATTTTATTGTATAAATTAAATAATTTATCTCGGAGGTAAGAGTGTGCTTGGTAGCTCGGTTGAGTGCACAGAGGTATCTGGGCAACCTAAGTCTGCAAAGTGAAAAGACAAACTGTTAAGCACAGATCGAGGACCGTGCTACAGAAACAAGCAAGAAAAGGCTAATCTTATTTCGGCTCTACAGGGTGCGATGTTATCTACATCGGTTTGCAAAGGATCATGCTATCTCGGTTTGGCAAGGCATTCGGTTAGCTCGGTTTTACTATTTGGTTCGTTATCCGGCTGAACGTCAAGGGGCAGCTTTCTGAGTTCGGTTAGGGAACTCTGAATGCTGGCTTGGCCCCTGAAGTTTTAGCTCGGTTATATGCTCTTGAGTGGCTAGTGCGGTGGGTGGTTTTCATTCCGGTTATTGGCCTTAGGGAACTACTGTGGTATGCTCCAAGTTCTAGTTCGGTTTCAGTCTGCCTAGATTTTTATATAGCAAGAACAGTGTTCTAGTTCGGTTGAAACATGTACAAAGATCAAAAAGGGTTCTACTAGCCAAAACAGTATGTTCAAGGTGTTCTTGTGAAGTTCTTCAGACAGTACACAATACAGTAGAAGAAAAACGAAGTGTTTTGCAAAAACACACAGCATAGTCTACCATGGATCAAAAACGCAAGTAAGAATAAGAAACAAGAATGGATTCGTGGACTTACCAGAGGAAGGGAGAAAAAACTGGAAGATTGAAGCAGCAGCAAAGAAAGCACGAGCTTCAGAGGAGGCAGAGAGAGAGAAGATGAACAGAGGATAGTGTGATTCAAAAATGAAGGGTTCTTTTGGTGAAAAGGGAAAAAAGAGCGGGACTGTTCAAATATTCCGGAGTACGAGGGACGGCGCGACAGCTGTGAAGGGCCAATCAGAGCATGCCACGTGCAAGGGAAGGACAATCGATTCAGTTTCCATAAACTGAAGAGACGTTTGACCGGACGTGTTTAGCTCGGCTTGAGCTTAGCTCGGCTAGAGAAGCTGGAAAGGTTTTCAGCTCGGCCGGAGTAGCTAACGGATTGTAGCTCGGCTGGATAAGCTAAAACTTTAGTTCGGTTCATAGACAGGTAATCCCTATCATGCTGTGCAGATGGAATTAAGGGGCAATTGAGAGGGTAATTTATAAACCGAAGTAGGCCAAGCTGCGTGTTGGGCCTTAGGGCCGAAATGAAAAGGGCCGAGTAGAAAGGCCATGAAAGCTACTCCGGTTTGGAGAAGTAACTTTGAAGAATAGACCGGTCGCACAGTTGTGGTGGTTAGCCCGGTCTCGGAAGGATTTAGTTCTACTCCGGTTGAGAGGAGTAGCACGAAGGCTTCGGTCTTCGATAGTTACTTCGGTTGTAGCATGTGAGAACCGAAGTAATTTGTGGTTCTAAAATATAGCTCGGCTTTAACTCCCTTGTGGATAGCTCGGTCCTAGCATGGGGGCCGAGGTAAGGGAGAGTAAAGTGAGGGCCGAATTAATAGTTATTTCGGTTGTACAGGAGTTCGGCCCTAGCAAAGCCATCTCACTTGGCTTAAGCAGTGAGGAGGGTGTTGGAGGATAAGCATTATCTTCCAGGAGTATGAATCCTAGGAGGACTCTACGCATGGAGGAGTAATCCTAGGAGGACTCTACGCATGGAGGAGTAATCCTAGAAGGACTCTACTTGGGGGAATAAGAGTCCTACCAGGATTGTGCCACGCGAAACCTATATAAGCTCACCAATATCACCTTTGGAGAGGTAAGGCAGCTTTACTCCCTGAATTCATAGAGCTTTTGTCTATTTGTCAAGCCTTCTGACTTAGGCATCGGAGAGGTTTCCGGCACACACCCGCCGGCTAGCTCACGTGTGTATTTTCAGGTGGTTGAACGACGTCGTACGGAGGAGCGCAGACTTGGTCAACAGGATTATACGAGAAGGTGTATTTCTTTCCCGTACAATATTACTAAATCATAATTCAAATTTAGATGTTATATCTTTTTGAGTTCCATAGCTAAATTCTTTATCGTCTTTATTTTTGTGTGTAACCATAGTGTATGGAATAAATTGAAAAGGGTGCTACAGTAATTATGAGAGAAGTCAAAAAGGTTTGTAGGTTGGGAGAAGTTAATAAATGCTGCGGTTTTTTTTTTTAAATCAAAAAATTAGAAAATTAGGATTAGGATATTGGAGGTCTCACAAAGCTTGTAGATTAGAAATCTCCTTTTCCTTATATAATATTAACCTATCACCCGTGCTATGTACGAGATAATTATAAATATTTATATTTGTTTTAGATTTTTTTTAATATACAAATTATTTTTTTTAGATTTTTTATAAAAATAATTTAACAATCTTATCACTAACCATAGTGTATGAGAGAAGTTGAAAAGGGTGCTATAGTAACTGTGTACGGGTTGTATCTATAATTATTTGTATGAAATAATTTTGACCAAAGCTCTCAAAAGGCATGTGGAATGGAAAAAAGTTAATAAATGTTGATTAAGAGATTTTGACCAAATCAATAAATGCAGGTATGTGGAAAGACATGCGGATTGGAAAAAGTTAATAAATGTTGAGGTTTTTTTTTAAAATAAAAAATTTAGAAAATTAAGATTGGGATATTGGAACTCCTACAAGACTTGGATGTTAGAAACCCCCTTTTCCTTATATATAGACTAGCTTATCACCGTGCTATGCACGGGATAATTATAGATATTTATATTTATTTTAAATTTTTTTAATATATAAATGATGTCTTTTAAGATTTTTTATAAAAATAATTTAACAATCTTATCACTAACCATAGTGTATGAGAGAAGTTGAAAAGGGTACTGCGGTAATTATACACGGATTGTATCTATAATTATTTGTTTGAGGGGATTTTGAATGCTGATTAGAGGATTTTGACCAAATCAATAAATGCAGGCATGTGGAAAGACATGTGGATTGAAAAAAGTTAATAAATGCTGATTAGAGGATTTTGACCAAATCAATAAATGCTGAGTTTTTTTTTTAAATAAAAAATTTAGAAAATTCAGATTGGGATATTGAAGCTCCCACAGGCCTTGGGGGTTAAAAACCCCTTTAAATGTTGATCAGGGGATTTTGACCAAATCAATAAATACAGGCATATGGAAAGACATGTGGATTGAAAAAAAGTTAATAGATGCTGATCAGGGCATTTTGACCAAATCAATAAATGCTGAGTTTTTTTTTTAAAATAAAAAATTTAGAAAATTCAAATTGGGATATTAAAACTCCCATAATTTAACAATTTTATTACTAATCATAGTGTATGAGAGAAGTTAAAAAGGGTACTGCAATAACTATGCACGAGTTGTATTTATAATTATTTGTATGAGGGGATTTTAAATACTGATCAGAGGATTTTGACTAAATCAATAAATGCAGGCATGTGAAAGACATGTGGATTGAAAAAAGTTAATAAATGTTGATCAGGGGATTTTGACCAAATCAATAAATGCAGACATGTATAAAGACATGTGGATTGAAAAAAGTTAATAAATGTTGATCAGGGAATTTTGACCAAATCAATAAATGCTAATTTTTTTTTTAATAAGAAATTTAGAAAATTCAGATTGGGATATTGAAGCTCCACGGATCTTGGGGTTAAAAACCCCATTTTGCTTAATATATAGTATAGATATAGATATATATAAATTATAGGATGAGAGAAATAAAGTGTTATCTTATTATAATGGAGGAGATCTTATAAAAAAAACGTGTAGACATGAATGCCCTCCTATTTTATTGTGTTTACAGCTATCTATATATGTGAATTGTGATTTTTAAATGTCTTCTTTTTTTCCTTTTTTATATTATATTAAAGTTTAATATTTTGATAATAATCATATATGTTAGATTTTTTAAGGAATTAAATGTCTTTTTTTTTATTATATTATATTAAAGTTTAATATTTTGATAATAATCATATGTGTTGGACTTTTCAATTTTTATTTTTTATTTTTTTATGCTTGTCCTTAATGAATTAAAGTGTTATTATGAGGGATAATAATCATATGTGTTGGATTTCAAAGAATTTTTTTTAAACTTGTTCTTAATGCATTAAAGTGTTATTATGAGGGTAAGACTTGGGGGTTGGGAGAAGTTAATAAATGCTAAGGTTTTTTTTTTTTTTAAATCAAAAAATCAAGAAATTTAGATTGGGAGATTGGAGCTCTCACAAGGCTTGGGGTTAAAAACCCCCTTTTGCTTAATATATGTATAGATACTAGCCTATTACCCGTCTTATGCACGGGATAATTATAGATATTTATATTTGTTTTAATTTTTTTTTAATATATAAATTATGTTTTTTAAGATTTTTTATAAAAATAATTTAACAATCTGATCACTAACCATAGTGTACAGGAGAAATTAAAAAAGCTACTGCAGTAACTATGCACGGGCTGTATCTATAATTATTTATATAAGGGGATTTTAAATGCTAATAAGAGATTTTGACCAAATCAATAAATGCAGGCATGTGAATTGGAAAAAGTTAATAAATGCTGATTAGGGGATTTTGACTAAATTAATAAATGCTGAAGTTTTTTTTTTTTAAATCAAAAATTTAGAAAATTAAGATTGAGAGATTAGAGCTCCCACAAAGCTTGGGGTTTAGAAACCCTCTTTTTCTTAATATATTTACAATTATCTATATATGTGAATTGTGATTTTTAAATGTCTTCTTTTTTTTTTTTAAATGTCTTTTTTTCCCCTATTTTATATTATATTAAAATTTAATATTTTGATAATACACATATGTGTTGGACTTTTCAAGGAATTAAATGTCTTCTTTATTTTATTATATTATATTAAAGTTTAATATTTTGATAATAATCATATGTGTTAGACTTTTTAAGAAATTTTTTTTATGCTTGTTTTTAATGCATTAAAGTGTTATTATGAGGGATAATAATCATATGTGTTGAGACTTTTCAAGGAATTTATATGTGTTGGATTTCAAAGAATTTTTTTTATGATTGTTCTTAATATATTAAAGTGTTGTTATGAGGGTAAGACTTGGGGTTGCAAGAAGTTAATAAATGCTAAGGTGTTTTTTTTTTTTTTTTTAAATAAAAAAAATCAGGAAATTTAGATTGGGAGATTGGAGCTCTCACAAGGCTTGGGGTTAAAAACCCCCTTTTGCTTGATATATAGTACTAGCATATCACCCGTGCTATGCACGGATTGTGTTTACAATTATCTATATATATGAATTGTGATTTTTAAATATATATATAATATATTTTAATTATCTGTCTTCTTTTTTTCCTTTTTTATATTATATTAAAGTTTAATATTTTGATAATAATCATATGTGTTGGACTTTTCAAGAAATTTTTTTATGCTTGTTCTTAATGCATTAAAATGTTATTATGAGGGATAATAATCATATTTGTTGGGACTTTTTAAGAAATTCATATATGTTGAATTTCAAAGAATTTTTTTTATGCTTGTTCTTAATGCATTAAAGTGTTATTATGAGGGCAAGACTTGGGAGTTCGGAGAAGTTAATAAATGCTAAATTTTTTTTTTAAATCAAAAAATCAAGAAATTTAGATTGGGAGATTAGAGTTCCCACAAAGCTTGGGGTTAAAAACCCTCTTTTACTTAATATATAGTATAGATTCAGTAAATAAATCATTTAATTTTTTTTAACTTACTCTATACCTTGAAGATTTTAAAAAATATAATCAATTTCATAATTTCGAATAATTATGTTGAACTCTCCAAAATTTTAGGATTGGATTTTCCTCATATTTATACTAACATATCACCCGTGTTATGCACGGATTATATTTACAATTATCTATATATGTGAATTGGTATTTTTAAATGTCTTTTTTTATTTTATTTTAAATGTCTTCTTTTTTTCCTTTTTTATATTATATTAAAGTTTAACATTTTGATAATAATCATATGTGTTAGACTTTTCAATGAATTAAATGTCTTTTTTTTTATTATTATTATATTATATTAAAGTTTAATATTTTGATAATAATCATATGTGTTGGACTTTTCAAGAAAATTTTTTATGCTTGTTCTTAATGCATTAAAGTGTTATTATGAGGGATAATAATCATATGTGTTGGGACTTTTCAAGGAATTCATATGTGTTGGATTTCAAAGAATTTTTTTTATACTTATTCTTAATGCATTAAAGTGTTATTATGAGGGTATGACTTGGGGGTTGGGAGAAGTTAATAAATGCTAAGTTTTTTTTTTTTTTTTAAATCAAAAAATCAGAAAATTTAGATTGGGATATTCTTGGTTAATTATGAAACATAAATCTTTTATTTTTTAACAAATTACAAATATACCATAAAATTTATTTAAAATATGAATTGGTCATATAATAGTAGAAATTACAACTATCGTTTGTGATAAATTTTAATTTAATACAATACTCAAGGAAAAGAAAGAAAGAAAGAAAAAAAAAAAAAACTATTCTCCTATGCAATAATAAATTATCAAAATTGTTTATTGAAAAATATTTCTCATATCATTAAAAAATTATTAATTGACTTAATAATTTATTTATTAACAAAATGGTTAACTGAAATCTTTTTTCATATCATTAAAAATTATTAATTTACTTAATGATTTACTTATTAATAAAATTGATCAGTTGTTGTGAGAGTATGATTTATGTATTAATAAAATTAGTCATTTGTATATGTATGTATTTTCTTCTGCTTCTTTATTAGTTTAATAAAATTAGTCATTTGTATATGTATGTATTTTCTTCTACTTCTTTATTAGTTCAGTGACTTATCTTAGTATTTTTTTTTAGATGAGAGAATTATCTTAGTATTTGTTTTATATTTATCTGTTGAAAACAACTACACATTGTAATTTTTTTATTTTTTTTTATGAATTCGGAAGAAATATTTAAAACTCATAAATTCACCCAAAATGATATGATAATAAAATTGGAGTCAACATTATTGGTTGTATAACAAATCAAAAAATCATACATATCATAACACATAATTCTCTCATATATCTAAATGTCTTCTTTTTTTCCTTTTTTATATATATTAAAGTTTAATATTTTGATAATAATCATATGTTAGACTTTTCAAGGAATTAAATGTCTTTTTTTTATATTATATTATATTAAAGTTTAATATTTTGATATAATCATATGTGTTGGACTTTTTAAGAATTTTTTTTTATACTTGTTCTTAATGCATTAAAGTGTTATTATGAGGGATAATAATCATATGTGTTGGGACTTTTCAAGGAATTCATATGTGTTTGATTTCAAAGAATTTTTTTTTTTTATGCTTGTTCTTAATGCATTAAAGTGTTATTATGAGGGTAACACTTGGGGGTATAGATAGATAGATAGATAGATAGATATATCTTTTTATTTTTATTTTTATTTTTGTGTGGTTTCTATTCAGGTATTTTTTTTTTCAATTTATTTAAGATGGAGTTGTGGGTATCTTTTTTTTTTTAAATTCAATTTATCTGTGGTTTCCATTTGTTTTTAATTATTATTATTTAGGTATGTTATGATGTGAGTTAGATATATGATAGACATGTGAGTTTATTGATTTAAAGTTTATTTATATAAACTTTAAAGATTTTTTTTTAGTTTTTTAGTTTTTTTTGTTATGTTATAATATAATATATAAAATATAGGTAGATATCTACAACTTTAATAAAAAATATTATCTGATTTTTTGGGGAAGAGAAAAGGAATGCAAGTTTTAATATTTTTTTTTGAAAATTTGTGAGAGAGATTAGGAGGGAGAGATTATGAAATACTTTTGTTATTAAATAAATAAATCAGTCAATAGTTTTTTTTAATATAGCGATCCCGAGTTTTACTCCTTGTTGTATAGTGATCCGGACTTGTTTCCGTAAGATGTTAGTAATTGTTTATATCTTGTTTGCATCCTTTCGTACTTTGTATTTAAGTTATAGGATGTGTTGAACAGGTTTGTTACGGGTGGGTTGAGCTTAGAAACCAAAAGTAGTTGCCCAGATTTTTGCCTTTACGCTCGAGCGGGCCCTTCGTTATTGCTTCTCCGCTCGAGCGGGTGTTTTGACGCTCGAGCGTGATTTTCCATCTCCCAGTATTTCCTCTGCAATGTTGGACGCTTGAGCGGGAGTTTTGACTCTCGAGCGTGAGTTTGTGTGTGACGCTCGAGCAGGGAGTTTTACTGTGAAAACCCACATTTTATTATTCTTAAAAGAAAATAAATTAATTAATTAATTAATTTTATCTAGAGTCTATCTCAAAAATGTATTAGTGTAAAAGTTAGTTTTAAATTAACCCAATTCAATCATTAACAAGGAAATAAATAAATAAATAAATAAACTAGAATTATGTGGGTGTGTGTGCAGAGAAATTTTGTGTGTGTGTGCAGAGAAATCATGTGTGTTTGTGCATGTAAGTCTTGAGGTGGACTTCAAAAAGAGAGTGCACGTGTGCTGTGTTGGTGAAGGGAGGTACATGTGTGCATTAGGTGTCAACATGAGAGGTGTGCATGTGTGTGCTGGTGAGTTCAAGATTAGAGTATTTTTCCTTGGGGCAAAAAAACACACACAAGTAAAGAAAAACAAAGAAGAGAGTTAAGAGAATCAGGGGAGAAGAAGAGGGCTTCGGCAGACCCAAAAAAAAAAAAAAAAAAATTCAAGTCAAAATTGTGGAAAAATCATTCTAAGGTAAGAAATCTCACCCTCTTCCTTCTATTGTTTAAATAATCTAGATATAAATTAATTCAAGATGAATTTTGAGAGAATTAAATGAAGATTTGTAGATCAATTATATAAATGGATAGAAATTAGATTTTTGCATGTAAATCAAGTTAGGTTGTAGATTATGAGTGATGATTTCTTAAATTTGTTAAACTTGGACTCAAAATCATGTAATTAATAGGAATTAACAAGAAGACCAAGAAATCTTGAGTTACGCTTTAAGATCATGGATATATATTTGGAAATTAAATAGTAAGAGTTTGATTTATTTTTATTCTTCACAAATTAAAACCCATCCTTGCATGCATGTGGATGATCATGGAAAATAAACTAGAAATTAATTATTTTAAGCTTGATTTGTGTTTTCCTCATGAATTTGGGCTTCATCTTTACATGCATCAATGGAATTTTAGGAGATTTGAAGAATTAATTTCATGTTGGGTATAAGAAGAACAAGTAAAGATTATTGAAGATGTTTTTGGCCCTTTAAATCTGCCAGGAAGTTGTACGAATTTTTAGACAATTTTATACTCAAAATTTGAAGATGATTTCTTCTACAAATTTGTTGATAATGATGTCTAGTTCATCCACAAAATTTTTCAACAATTATTGAGTTTTGTACAAATTTATACAGATTTTTAACCAAATCTGGAGCCACAGACAGATTTTATTATGTGTTTGAAAAATCATTAAAAATTTTATATTAAACCAAATCTGATAATTTCTAAGCAAAAAAAATGAAGTTTGAGAAGTCTATTTTCATAATAAATTTTTAGATTATGTAATTGATTTATAAATTTAAGTATGGAATTAACTTAAGAAAATGTGATAAATCTGTGTCATGAACATTCTTGGAATTTTTAAGAATTATTTATAACTTATTTTTGGAAACTGCTTTATGAAAAACGACCATAACCTGTTATTGAGTATTCTGTAGATTTATATGAATTTTAGAGTTGTATAAATAATTTATTTATAATTTCATTTGCAAGATATACATTCTGAAAATTTTGGCAGATTAAGGAGGAAACAAAAAAAAAAAAAAAAAAACTCTTCAATTGTTTTCCTTGGACTAAAATTTAATATGGTGCTAATCTACTCTTGTAGATTAAAAATCCATGCACGTGTGTGATTATGATTTATTTCTTCTTTTTGGTGTCTACATCATTATTTTATACCATGGTTTAAATAAATTGTTTATTTAAATTTTGTACATTGTTTACTATCGTGTGACTTGTGTAATATTTTATGTTGGTATAGCGACCCCGGTCTTTTCTTTGTAATTATTGTTGTCGGACTTATGCTCCGTAGATTCCGTCGTTATCAAATTGCTGTTGTTGTCCTTTAATTCTTTATTATTGAGTTATGGGTTGTGTTGGGCAGGTTTGTTACAGGTTGGTTGGGCTGGAAACCAAGTGTTGCTGTCCAGATTTTTGGACCTTCGCTCGAGCGAGGAGTTGGTCGCTCGAGCGAGCTGTTGTTTTTGTCCTTCGCTCGAGCCAGGGTTTGGTCGCTCGAGCGAGAGTCTGCGTCTGGGCTTAGGACCTGAGAGTTGTGTTTCTTGGCTCGAGCGAGTGAGGTGTATGTATTCGATTTCTTCGCTCGAGCGAGCATTTCTTCGCTCGAGCGAGCTTCTGGGTTGCAGACCTGAAGCATCGAGTTTTTGGCTCGAGCAAGCTTTTCTTCGCTCGAGCGTGGATTTCTTGTGTCTGGTCGCTCGAGCGACCATGTCTTCGCTCGAGCGAGCCTGTCAGATTTAAATAGGCAGCAGCGGGTTTTAAATCACTTTTTCACATTCTTTTTGATTCCAAAACCCTAGGTCCATCTTCTCTCTCCCTCTACACACCTTCTCCCTTAGGTTTGATCTACTTAGAGTGTGTTTCTATCCTAGATCCTTTATTAAAAGGATAGTGTGGGTCGAGGGCTTCTGTTTAATCTGAACAATCTTGGATTTGGAGCACTTTGGAATTTGGGTCATCATCTCCGTCTTCTACATTCGGATTTTTTTCTTCGAGGTAGGGATTTCCTACTCCATATTATAGGCTTTGTTCTGAGTTTTGGTATTTCGATATGTTGGGGGTATTTTGGTAATTTTGGAAAAACCCTAGTTGCTGTATTAAATTAATTGGTATAATTAATTTAGGGAAAATTGGGGAGTTTAGTTGAATTCATGGAATTGGGTAATTATAAGCTTAAATGGTGTAGTTGGTTAGTTTAATCACACACCTTTGTTATTGTTGAGTTTATATTTATCGTACGTTTATTTCTTGTTTAGAAATAACTGTTTTGGGCTATCGGTGGAGGATAGTCGTGATTGTTGTATACATTGCATGTGGATTAGGAAAAACTGGAACTAATCACATTGGTTAAGTCATTGATTGTGACTGTTGAATTAATACAGAACTTACATGTATTGATTGTGTATTGTATATGACAAGTGTTAATACTTGTATATGCTTATTGTTTGGAGGAGATAGGGGATGTACTCCACGGTTTGGGAGGAGATAGAGGATGGACTCCTAAACCGGATTTTGTTTGGGAGGAGATAGGGGATGGACTCCATTAGTACCACTAATATGTGTGCTTATTGAATTATGGAAGTGTTTTCCTATGTTATTGATGCATCACTAAAATGTGTATCAAATTGGAAGTATGGAAGGGTTTTGGTATGAGCCTTAGTCTCATTTGCTTGTTGATATTGGAAGTAATGATTAATGTGATATATAGTTCACTGTTATAGGTTGGCCAGGTTCTGAGCCATATTAGTATAAATGGAAAGTTGAACAAATAATGAGAAGTAAAACGTGTCATAGACATTAGTGTCATGAAATGGAATGTTAATGAAATCGGTAATTTGTGTTCACCATCTATTGAATGCTATTGCTTTATTCAATGCTTATATTTGGTTTAGTATATCTCTACTGGGCTGTGGCTCACCCTATACGGGAACATCATTTTCAGGTTCAGGTGACGTGCTACCTCCAAGGAATTAGCTTGGATGGATTTAGAGTTGAAGACTCATTTTAGATTAGTTGTTATTTGCTTTATTTGATATTACATGTAAGGACTCAAGCCAAGGGCTTAACTTGTGAATGAGTTAGTACTCATATTTTTGTGTCTAAGTGTTGGCTTGGAAAGATGTAACCCCGTAAGGCATTTACTTTCTTTATTACATGTAATGTTTTTTAATAAGTTTACTCTGATAAATGGAATAATATTATTGTTTTCTTATAATGATGCATGTTAATATTGTATATTGTGGGTTTAATTTTGAGGGCGTGACAGTTGGGAATTTTAATGAGTTGGTAAACCATTATTTGTGATTAAAAATTTAAATTATTGGTGATTAATATCAAAATTAACTGAAATGATTAACGGTATACACAAAATTAACAAATGACGGTTAATACCAGTTGTTCAGGGTGAGTATTGGTTTTAAAGAGTGTACGAAATTAAGGGTTAACGGTCAATACCGGTTGTTCAGGGTGAGCCCTGGTTTTGAGAATTCTCACGTAAATTGTTGCGAAACTCTAAGATAGCACGGGACTTATTTGAACCCTTTTCGGTATTCGGTTTTGGAATAAGGGTGGATGTGCAGGTGGCCACAGGGAGGTTACGTACCCCTAGCAGACCGTTTCCTTGGGGCAAACCACGGATGCCACTGCTTGAGTATATAACTCCGGACGTGGGCATCCTTGGTGGTTACGGTTGGTAACACTTAAATATTTGACCAAGGGAGGGTTTCAAATTAACCGTTGCCATGCTTAGTGGTTAGTAAGTTAAATCTCTTTGGTGAGATTTCGAGTGTCACCTAATTTATTAAAATTATTGAAATTATTTTAATAGTTGTAATTTATGTTACAATTATATTGTTATCTCATGTTTATAATCTCATTATTTTTCTCTTAAAAAGAATGGTAGATTGGTTATGTTTTCTTACTGTGTTGCAAAACTCATGGCATATATTTTTGTTGCCCTGGCGTTTTATGCCAGGTTTTATGTTCGGATTCTAATGAGTGGGCATTTTTCTTATGATGAAATACTGCCTCTGTTTGTCATTTTATTTATTTATTATCTATTGTTATTATTTCAACTGATGGCATTCCTATTATGCTTATTAATGCTACCTGTCATTCTGTTACTACACATTATTCATTGTGGGTATTATTATCGGGGTGGGTATTTCGGGTTGTAGTATCTTATTGAGCTCGTCACTCATTGGCATCCTCGTTGCCCTGGCGTTTCATGCCAGGTACCGAAGAAACCGAAGGAAACACCGAGGTGTTGAAAGACAACATTCAGCCCTGATTAGCTTGAAGCGTGCTAAAGTTCCATGAACCATTTTTCTGAGTTTTCTAGTTTTTCTCGAGTTTTTTTTTATTTGTGTACTAAGACAAAGTTTTAAGTGTGACTGGAGTTGTAATTTAAGAACTTTTAGTTTTGGGGTTGCTAATTAATGGATGATGGTAAATTTGGTGGCAACATTGATGAGGGTTCTTAATTAAGAAAATTGATTTTAAGTTTTAAACCTTATTATGATGTCCCCACATTTTGGGGCGTCACATTTACGCTCGAGCGGGGACCTGGTTCAGCAAAAGTTCTGGGAGTGTGTATTCGCCACTCGAGTGGTAGTTTTGACGCTCGAGCGGGAGTCTGTGAGTGACGCTCGAGCGGGGTTTTCCACGCTTGAGCGGGGCGATTTTATATCAACTTCGGGATTCCATTTTTGAATCACTTTTCAACATCCTTTCTCTCTCTTACTTTTCTGAAAAAGCCATTTGAGAGCTTCTCTCACTAAAACTCAACTTCTCTCTAAGTATTGATCTAGTAGAAGTGATTTCCTCATCTTGGGCCTTTACAAAAGTTGTGTTGATCGTCGATGGCTACATTTTGATCCGAACATATTGAATTTTGGAGCACTTTAAGTTTCGTCATCTTCTTCCTTTGAGCTCCAAATTTGAGGTAGGGATATCCTACTCCTTCTCATGAACTTTGTCTTTGAATTTTAGCATTTTGATGAGTTGGGAATTGTTGGGTAATTTGGAGAAAGTTTAGGCCTTTGTGTAATTTTACAAAAGTTGGGGTTTTCTTTATATAAACTTATATGCATGTTTGGCATAGAGAAATGAGATCAATATTGGATTATTAGTGAAAATGGAACCTTAGGGTTGTGATGTTAATTATGGGAAATGCCCTAATTACATTGACAAATTAATTGGTATAATTAATTTGGAGAAATGAAGAATTGAATTGAGAATGTTGGAATTGGATGTGTGTGAGATTAAAGGGTGTAGTTAGATTCATTCATCGCTCACCTAGTTGAAATGTTGATTCTATATCCATTTGGTGCATTTCTTTTCGGTATAGAAATAACTGCTTTGGGCTATCGGTGGAGGATAGTCTTGATTGTTGTAGACAATGCATGATGATTAGGCAAACTAAAACTAATCGATTGAGTATGCTATCGAACATAGCGACTGGAATGATACATTAACTTTATGTATCGATTAATTGTATATGATCTATGTTTATATACATGTGTTGTGTGGGAGGAAATAGGGGATGTACTCCACAGTTTAGGGGAAGATAGGGGATGGATCTCTAAACCGGATTTTGTGTGACATTGATATAACACTACAATGTGTATCAAATGTTGATTATGGAAGTGTTCGAATTGATTTGATATAGCACTAAAATGTATATCGTTATCAATTGTGAAGTATAGAAGTGATTCTATGTTATGTTAATACAGCACCGAAATGTGTATCTTTCGTAAAGTATGGAAGTGGTCTAAGTGTTATCGATACAGCATTAAAATGTGTATCCATCATGAATTTCGAAAGTGTTTTAAAGATGAGTCTAAATCTCATTAAGTTATTTGGCTAAGTGTTGAGCCTTGTTTTTCAAACTCAAAGTTGAAAAAAAAAATGAGAAATGAAATGTAATATGGACTTAATGTCATGGAACCAAAATGTGATATATGTGGATGTATCTGTGTTGACCATCTATCAACTGCTAATCTTTTAGTCATTGTTCATAGCTAGTTTAGTGTATTTCTACTGGGCTGTGGCTCACCCTTTATAGGACATCATTTTTCAGGTACAGGTAGCATACCACCTCCAAGGACATAGCTTAGGAGGCTAGAGGCAGACAGACTTTTGTCCTTTTTGTTATCTTTTGGATGTATTACATGTAAATTCAAGCCAAGGGCTTAATGTGTATTTGAGTTAGTACTTTCCTTTTTTTGTAACCAAGTGTTAACTTGGAAAGCTGTAAGCCCGTAGGGCATTTGCTTTTGTTGTTAACATGTAATACTCATTGTAATGAATTACTCTGATGAATAGAAGAATATCTCCCTTTTATATCAATACATGTCTAAATTGATGGGTTTTAAATGTCTTTATTTTGAGGGCGTTACATTTAATCTATTTTGTAAATTAAAAATCAATAATTTTGAAAAATTGATTAATTTATCCCATTAAGTGATTTAAAATTTTGATAGATATACATAAAAAAAATACATAATTATATTATTAAATCATAATTCAAATTTAGATGTTATATCTTTTTTGAGACCTATAGCTAAATTCTTATCTTTTTTTTTTTTTTGTGTGTAACCCTAGTGTATGGAAGAAATTGAAAAGGGTATTGCAATAATTATGAGAGAAGTCCAAAAGGAATTGTGGGTTGAGAGAATTCAATAAATGCTGAGGTTGGGTTGGGAGAAGTCAATAAATGCTGAGGTTTTTTTTTTTTTGAAATCAAAAAATTAGAAAATTAGGATTAGGAGATTGGAGCTCCCACAGGCCTTGGGATTAAAAACCCCATTTTGCTTAATATATAGTATAGATTTTGTAAATTAAAAATCAATAATTTTGAAAAATTGATTAATTTGTCCCATTAAGTGATTTAAAATTTTGATAGATATACATAAAAAAAAAATACATAATTATATTATTAAATCATAATTCAAATTTAGATGTTATATCTTTTTGAGATCTATAGCTAAATTCGTATCTTTTTTATTTTTATTTTTGTGTGTAACCATAGTGTATGAGAGAAATTGAAAAGGGTGTTGCAATAATTATGAGAGAAGTCAAAAGGGATTGTGGGTTGAGAGAAGTCAATAAATGTTGAGGTTGGGTTTTGTGGTTTCCATTTGTTTTTAATTATTTGAGATCTATAGCTAAATTCTTATCTTTTTATTTTTATTTTTATTTTTGTGTGTAACCATAGTGTATGAGAGAAATTGAAAAGGGTGTTACAATAATTATGAGAGAAGTCAAAAGGATTGTGGGTTGGGAGAAGTCAATAAATGTTGAGGTTGGGTTCTGTGGTTTCCATTTGTTTTTAATTATTATTATTTAGGTAAGTTATGATGTGAGTTAGATATGTGATAGACATGTGAGTTTTATTGATTTAAAGTTTATTTAGATGAACTTTAAAGATTGTTTTTTTAGTTTTTTAGTTTTTTTTGTTATGTTATAATATAATATATAAAATATAGGTAGATATCTACAATTTTAATAAAAAATATTATCTGATTTTTTGGGGAAGAGAAAAGGAATGCAAGTTTTAATATTTTTTTTTGAAAATTTGTGAGAGAGATTAGGAGGAGAGATTATGAAATATTTTTGTTATTAAATAAATAAATCAGTCAATAGTTTTTTTTAATCTATTTTGTAAATTAAAAATCAATAATTTTGAAAAATTGATTAATTTGTCCCATTAAGTGATTTAAAATTTTGATAGATATACATAAAAAAAAATACATAATTATATTATTAAATCATAATTCAAATTTAGATGTTATATCTTTTTGAGATCTATAGCTAAATTCTTATCTTTTTTTTTTTTAATTTTTGTGTGTAACCATAGTGTATGGGAGAAATTGAAAAATGTGTTGCAATAATTATGAAAGAAGTCAAAAGGGATTGTGGGTTGGGAGAAGTCAATAAATGCTAAGGTTGGGTTGGGAGAAGTCAATAAATGCTGAGTTTTTTTTAAAAAAATCAAAAAATCAGGAAATTTAGGTTGGGAGATTGGAGCTCCCACAAGGCTTGGGGTTAAAAACCCCCAACTCCCAAGTCTTACCCTCATAATAACACTTTAATGTATTAAGAACAAGCATAAAAAAAATTCTTTGAAATCCAACACATATGAATTCCTTGAAAAGTCCAAACACATATGATTATTATCTCTCATAATAACACTTTAATGCATTAAGAACAAGCATAAAAAAAAATTTTTGAAAAGTCTAACACATATGATTATTATCAAAATATTAACTTTAATATAATATAATAAAAAAAAGACATTTAATTCCTTGAAAAGTCCAACACATATGATTATTATCAAAATATTAAACTTTAATATAATAAAAAAGGAAAAAAAAAAGACATTTAAAAAATATATATATATTTAAAAATCACAATTCACATATATAGATAATTGTAAACACAATCCGTGCATAGCACGGGTGATATGCTAGTACTATATATTAAGCAAAAGGGGGTTTTAATCCCCCAAGGCTTGTGGGAGCTCCAATATTTCAATCCTAATTTTCTAATTTTTTGATTAAAAAAAAAAAAAAACTTAACATTTATTAATTTCTCCCAATCCCTATGCCTTTTGGGATATTTGGTCAAAGCCCCCTCATAATTAAACTTTAATGCATTAAAGACCAGCATAAACAAAATTTCTTGAACCCCCAAAAAGCCCCCTCATAATTTCAACACATCTATCTATCTATATTATATTATCTATATCTATCTATCTATATCTATACTATATATTAAGCAAAAAGGGGTTTTTTAACCCCCAAGGATTGTGGGAGTTTCAATATCCCAATCGGAATTTTCTCAATTTTTTATTAAAAAAAAAAAACTCAGTATTTATTGATTTGGTCAAAATCCCATGATCAATATTTATTAACTTTTTTCAATCCACATGTCTTTTTACATGCCTGCATTTATTGATACAATCCCTTAATCAGCATTTAAAATCCCGTCATGCAGTACCCTTTTTAACTTCTCCCATACACTATGGTTAGTGATAAGATTGTTAAATTATTTTTATAAAAAATCTTAAAAAACATAATTTATATATTAAAAAAAATCTAAAACAAATATAAATATTTATAATTATCCCGTGCATAGCACGTGTGATAGACTAGTAGATATAGATATAGATATAGATAAATAGATAAATATAGATATAGATATTTATATTTGTTTTGAAAAGGTGTTGTAGTAATTATGAGAGGAGTCAAAAAGGCTTGTGGGTTGAGAGAAATTAATAAATGTTGAGATTAATTTTTTTTTAAATCAAAAATTTTAAAAATTAAGATTAAAATATTGGAGCTCTCACAAAATTTATGGGTTAGAAATTTCTTTTTTCTTATATAATACATAGATAGATAGATAGATAGATATGGAAAATGAAGGCTATTTATTTTAGTGAGACCATATAGCTACTTGGTCCAATAGAATTTTGACCAATTATCTCCCATCTTTGGGAACCAAAATCTCCAAATGTTTTAATATGTTAAGTGGTAAAGGGAATTGTATTAGAATAAATTCTAAGAGAAATGATACATTTCTTTAATTTAGGAGCTTTAAAAGAGTATTAATGATGTAAAAAAATGAAAAATAAAAATCATCACATCACATAAAACTCACACACCAATTAAAATTATTAAAACTCTTAATTTAAAGCTCCCAATTTGTTTTCAAATTCTAAATTCAAAACGTTTTAAGTTAACTTTTCTCAATGTTGTTTTTTAATACTTATTATCACTATTGGTGGTATACACGTGCATTGTAGGTGGTATTTGTAATCATATGTTTAAATGGAAAATTTCATGACAATATAAAGAAAATAGGCATTAGAAAAATAGTATTTCATAGTGAATTTATAGATTATGTGGATTTATGAACCAAACATAAAAATGATATTTCATAATGAATGAGAAAAGTGAGAGTAAGAGGTTCAGTATTAGACAGCAGTAAAACTACTAATACAAAGTAAGTTGATGTACAAATATGATTTGGTTAATGAATAACTCAGCAGAAATTGTAAGAAAGAAGAAACTTAGATCTAGAATCTATCAAGAATCCTGATGAATGATCTATATTCAATTCTTAAATGATGGGTCCTATTTCTAAAATAAATCTCAACCACACATGAATTTTCTAGACAAATTTCTAGTAAAAAATTTGAGTTGGTAGAAATTCTCGCAACAAAGACAAATGTGTGTTATCAAAAAGTAGTTAAATTCTTTCTTGTACAGTAAACATAAGTAAAAGTTGTATACGTGAAAAACAATGAAAAACTTATATCTTATATGGAAGATAAAGTGTCTCTCAATGAATTGATATGTCTATTCAATTGAATTTTGTAATAATTTGTAGGAGTATGACCATTTGGTCTATATAAAAAATACTAATTTTTAACTTTTAAAATTAGGATCGAGTTTAAATTTGAGAGTACTTGACGGTCTCAAGGGGTTCACCAAAAGTTTTGTTTCGATGATTCGAACCGTTCATTTTGTAGAACCCTCAATATATATCATTCATAAAAAAATTAGATTGATCTGATAAGCATAATATTTTTATTTTATCACATGTCTCTGAAAAAATAGACGACAAATATATTTTTAAAAATAAACTCTTTTTTTAGACAATCATGATAAAATTATCTGGAGGGTCGTATAAAATAAACAATTCGAATAATTAAAACATAACTTATGGTGAGGTTCACGAGCCTGTTAAATTCTATCAAGTTTATATTTGAATTTTTGAAAAACTCAATCGTAAAATTATGTATTATTATATGAAAATGTTGCAGATTCATAATTTTATATCTACAAATTCAATTACAATCATGTGGCAAGACAATTGGACACTATATCTACTATTATAATTAAGTGTGTGACAAATTAACAATTATATATTAGTATCAATTATGCCACATCATTGTGGATTAAATTAGAATTTTTTTAAGAGTTTCAAATATTATTATTATTATAATTATATATGAAGTTCTCTAACAGATGAAAACGGTAAGCGACCATTTGCAAAAATTCAAAAGTCTTAGTGCATATTGCTACATGGTGCCCGTGACTGTTACTATATAGTGCCTTTTCAGGATCAACATGTTGAAAAGATTATTTTGAGAATATGAAAAAGTAGAAAACAAACGAAGGTGGTCACATTTTTAAAATGATAGTACATATAAGGTTCAGTTGAGAATTGATTTTTTAATTTTTATTAAAAAAAAATATGTAAAAAATTGATTTACTTTTTGAGTATTTTAGCCAATCACGAAACATAGCCATAATTTGTAAATGACTACAAATATTCGGAATGTAAGTCCAATGCAATTATAGCTCATGAGTTTCTTATAAGAAAAAAATATCTAAATACTTAGATTAGTAATAAATTATTTTTCTTTTTAAAAATAGATAATAAGTATGATTTAAAATAATTTATATTTTAAATATAATAAAAATATGATTATAATTATCAAATTAATATTATTTTTTATAAATAATTTATATACAAAAATTTTAAAAATAAGTAAATCAAATTATTGATATGAAACGGATGGCAATCTCCATAAACCAAATAACAAGGTCCAATGTATGGGAAATTCTAATGCAGACAAAGGGATATATTCATATGTAATTTTAATTATGTCATTTTTTTTTAGTTATGACTAATTTTTTCTTTTTTGTTATGACTTAGAAAGTATGAAATTATATCATTTTATTCTTTAGTTATAAGATGCATATGATGCATATCTTTTGAAGGGTGAGTACCGTATGTTTCTTCCAATCTTTGTAATAGATTTTAAGGGCTCGTTTGGAAACTTGGCTATTTTAATTGATTTTTTTTGACTATTTTTATGAGATGAATTTTTTTATGTTTGGGATGATTTGACTATTTTAGTTGTAGTTGAATAGATGATTATAAGAAAAAAAATAATTAATTAATGAATAAGATGTGATATTTTATCTTATTTTAAAAAAAATAATAAATTAAGAAAAACAGTCAACATGATTTCTTTTCTAACCCATTAATGATTTATTTCTTTTTAGTCCCTCACCCAACTCATCAGTGCGAAGGGAAAAATTATTTAGGTTTCGATAATTTATTTTTTAATTAAAATAATTGAAAAATTAAAAAATAAATATAAAAAGTTAAAAAATCATTCAAAAGCTATTATTTCTAAATATATTAATTTTTTACTCCATAAAATATCAAAAAATTATTAAAAAAATAATTTTCAAACGAGAATTTACTGGTCTATAATGTCTTAATTACTTCTTTTTTCTTTTTTTTTTTTAAAAAAATATCACTTATTACTCTTTTACTTTTTTTATGTTAATTTTTTTTAAAAAATAACATGATATATGTCACAAGCTAAATGATACATAACATTGCACAACAAATAATTTGGGAGAAATTACAAAGAAGTAACAGTAAAAAATAATTACATTATAAATAAAATATTTTTTAGTTTAATTCTGATACACACAAAAATAAATAAATAAATTTACACCAAATACAAGAAAAATTTATACTATGCACACATGACATTTATATCACTATAAAAATATAAATATTCTTTCAATGTCTCACTTATTTATTATTGAAAAATACTTTAGAGCTCGAAATTTCCGAGGCTCGAGTGGCTTGAATTTCAAAACGACGTCGTTTTGAAATTTTTTTTCCCTCTCTTTTATCTCTGAAACAGAGGGAGAGAGAGAGAGAGAGAAGAGAGAAGGGAGGGGAACAAAGAGAGAGAGAGAGAGAGTGTGTGTGCTCCATCCAACGACGCCGCCATCACCAGCGCCACCATTCTCTGTGTGTATACACAGATAGATCTGTGTATATACACAAATCTGTATAGATCTGTGTATATGTATCTCTTTCTCTCTTTGTTCTGTGTATCTCTCTCTGTGTATCTCTTTGTTCTCCGATCTGTATAGATCTGTGTGTGTATATAGATATGTGTAGATCTCTCTCTATCTGTTCTGTCTCTCTCTCTCTCTCTCTTTCTCTCTCTCTGTGTGTTCCCTGATCTGTGGATTTTGATTTTGATTTTGGGTGTTGTGGTGATGGAGTAGAAAATACAGAGAAGAAGAAGAAGAAGAAGAAGAGAAGATTTTGAGTGGATTTTGAGCAGTAAATACAGAAAAGAAGAAGAAGAAGAAGAAGAAGAAGAGAAGATTTTGGTTGTTGGATTTGGATTTTGATTTTGATTTTTCCTATCCTCTATCTCTCTTTTTTTGATTCTGAGTTATGAAAGAAGAAAAGAAAAAAAAAAAAAACAGAGGAAGAACATATTTACACTGAAGAAGACAAAGGAAAAAGAAAAGAAAAGAAAAAAGTGTCAAAACGACGTTATTTTAGCACCTCAAATTATTCCAACTTTGATGAATTCGAGCTAATTAGCGGCAGTAATTTATGGAGCAACAATGTTAGGTGGTCCGAAAAAATGTACCTCGAATGGCTCGAAACACCCAAAACGACGTCATTTTAAGTGTAAAACGATATCGTTTTGACATATTCAAACCATTCAAGTCACAGAAATTCGGACCATCAAACATTTTTCTTTAGGAGAGAAAGACGGGTACACAGAAAGGCTGCCCAAACTGTGCAAACTTGCTTTTTACTCCAATGGTGGGAGTACAGAGTCTATCACACAATCTTTCAAAGCCAGTTTGAGGATTGTTTGACGTATGCTATTTTAACATAACTTTTTATTTATTTTATTTTATTTGAGTTATATTATTTTTTATTTAAATCATATTATATATTTTTTTATAAAAATTTAAAAATTATATTTATTTAAATTATTCCAAACAACTCTTTAATGTTAGAAAAAAATGATTATCGTACACCTCTTTCAAAGATTATGTACTATATACATCTTATAATTATAAAAAGAATAGTATGATTTCATTATTTTTGAGTCATAATTAAAAAAATAAAAAAATTCATAACCAAATACAAAAAAATCATAACTAAAATCTCAAAATAATAACATAACTAATTTTTTTTAATCATAATTAAAAAAAATAGCATAACTAATATTTATTTTGACAACTAAGAAAAAAAAAGACAACCTGAAACTTAAATGTGCATGCGGTAAGGGGCAGCACCTCGTGAGGCCTAACAAAAAATAAACAAAAAATTTAATTCAATCATTTCAAGTAATTTTTTTAAAAAATTATATCACTATTTTCTATTCATTTTTTTTTTTCAAAAAAATCTATTTAATTTGTCACTTTAAATATTTAATTATACTAACAAAATTCTTATAAATTTTATATTAGAGAAATGTTATGTGGGTATTTGGGAAGTGAATTTTTTTGTAGGTTTTTTTAGTTGTAGGATATTATTGGAGAAATTTTTTTTTGTGTTTGGGAAGATAGTTGAGTTTTTTTGTGGTTGGATGTGATGTTTGTGAGAGAACAAATGAAATGATTATAGGGTTTGATATGATATTTTGTTTGAATTTATTTTTTTTGATTTTGTAACCAATTTGTCTTTTAGTAAAAAAAAAACAAAAAAAATCCAAAAAAAATCCTTCCCAAACACCCCAATATATGTCACTAATTTTTTGTCATTGTTTTATACCATCTCTTATATGAACTTATAATTGATTCATTTGTTTAAAAATAATTATTACACAATTAATAACAACTAATAAAATATTGTCATGTAATTCAGTTATTCATAACTATGAAAATAAATAAATGATATATAGAAACCACTGTATATTATTTATTCACCTTTCTTTTGTGCGTGTATCTTGATAAAAAATTATATTTTATGAGGACATATGATTATTTTTTAAACCGTAATGATTATCATACATAAAAATAAATTATAACAATAAAGATAATGATCGATTAACTTGAACTTATATTTAAATATATATTTTTACATCACACTAATTTTTAGTCTTACTATCAAATAAAAAATAAAAAGTTAGATTACAATAACTTTGTGCCAAATTTTGTGCTGAATTTAGCAAATTTCAAATCTGGCATATCAGCAACCCTCCATCATGATGATCACAATAAACTTTTGAAAAGTTCATTCTAATGGTTAGAATTTGACATGAAAGTTGATTCTGCTAAAATGCCATGGGCACTATTAGAGCACTACATCAAGAAAATGGCATTTAGGTACAATTTTATGCCAAAAAACGATTTGGACATTGGGAAAATTATTTGGTGGCCATAAAACACATTAATGTGGGGTTTAAATTTGATATTTATTAATTAAAATAGTAACATTTATTACTTTTTATTAGGTTTTTTTTGGAGATAATTTGCCAAGTATCAAGTAATAGATGATGTGAAATATTAATTAAAAATAACTAAATAAAAATTGCCAAAATGATAATGGCCATGGCTCAATAACAAGGTATACTAGGTAGGGAGCTCCAATGGACCCTATAGCATAATAGAGTTGAATGGTTATCAAAAGCATATTTTCTAAAAAAGAAAATGATTTGGAGCCCTAAAACTACCCCCTAATCTCCTTAATTTTCAATTTAGGCAACTGTTTTCTTTTTTTTTTTACTTGATATGGAAATTAGGGGGATTAGGGGGGATTTTTTTAGGGGGATGTAGCATGGTTGTTTCTAAAAAGCATTAGAGAAATCTTTGACTCCATTAAAGTTTTAAAATATGGCATTTGGTTTTTGTGAAAAAATTGTTTGGCAAGTGTTAAAATAGTCAGTGATGCTACAAACTTAAAAATATACTCCATATATTTTTAATATGTAGTCCATATTCATTATAACTCCATGATACATTCATTCAATTTACACCACATTCATCGATACATCCTGTCAAAAAACTTGATTCTTATTTTTTGGATTTCAGACTAATTGTAAAATGTTGCATTTTTTTCAAATTTTTTTATAATGAACTTATTAAAAATTTATGTCAAAACCTATTACTTTCTAAGTTTTTTAATATTAAATATGACTCTACAAATTTAAAATTAGACCTAATTTGAAAAAAAATTACTAATAACAAAATGGTCACGAAAAGAAAATTAATAATAACCAACAAAATTGACTTTTATTCTCTTGTGTGAATTATTTTAGTAAATTTTTATAATCTTCTAATTTAGTAAGTCTAAGTCTGAAACTCGGGTTATAGTCTAAGTGGTTATGAAGGGACACTTAAATGTTAATAAAGTGAGATCTCATATTTAAATCAATGAAGTAGCGTGGGCTTACTTTAATAATTTAATTTATTAACTTAATAACACTGTACCGTATAGTAAAAATAAAAAAATTAATTTATCAAAAATAAAAAAATTAAATAATAATAGTCCAATAACACCAAAAAACCAATCTACAAAAAGCTTTGTCAAATCCCATGTTTGCAAAATTTTCATTGCTTTGTTGGTTTCCTGTTGGGTGTAATGCATGCTTTTGTTGTTTGTAGGATCATGAATTCCTTCCAAAAATGTTTTGAGACCTCTAAATGAGAAACTCTAAAAGGGTTTTATAGGTGGATTTCACTTTATAATTTGATATTTTGATTTGTGATGTTATATATATATATTTTTTTATGTATTATCACATCACTAGAGTTGACATTAGAGTTCTAACTCTAATGTTCTATAGGTGGATTTCACTTTATGATTTGATATATTATCACTCAAATCCTTCATACATATTATTTTTTCTGACAACAGTGATTGATAGCTCTAAAAGTAAAACTCTATTGAGCTGGTAGCTCAAAAAAAAAAAAAAAAAAACTAAATTTAAAATATTACATTATAATAAAATTCACTCTTATTATAAATTAGAGTTTCAAAATATTTTTGTTTTTCTGAGGTGTAAAGTAGGGCTTTGGATGGTGAAATAGTAAGATAATGACATATCTTTAAGGTCCTTGTTTTTTGAGTCTCTTCTGAAAAAAGTAATCTCTTCCTTTTACCATCAAAAGTTACAATGTTAGGGTTTGATTTTTTTTGTCTTTTGCTTTTGTTAGCATTCTAATTAAAACTCATTGAAAAATGTTTCATACCATTAATTTAGTACCATTAATATATCATTAATGATGTGATATCATGTGAACCTCACCACTGATGTGATGACCTTTATTTTATTTTTTATTTTTTTCTTTACATTACTTCCTCATTAATGATATTTTTAAAACTTCAAATTTAATGTTTTAAATCACCACACTAAAACTCATAACCCTCTGTTTTTAGCATAGCCCTTGCGTGTGTAAAGCTAGGATTTTGACCAGTTTTCTTTTGAAGAATTCTATTATATACCCTTTATACCATATGCAGTAGTAGAGTCAAGATTTTGGTTGAGAAGAGAAATTATTAAGTTAAAATCTCAACAAAAATTGTAATTCAACTTAAGCCTCATTTGGAGACTTAGTCAAAATTAAATTTGACTCCTAAATTATAAATAAAAACTACATAAATATTATGACACAAATTCTTAATAAAAAAATGAGTGAATTACATTAATAGTCCCTATAGTTTAGGACTTGTGTCACTTTGGTCCCTGACTTTTTAATTGTGACACATTTGACCCTGAATTTTGAATCTTGTTCCAAATAAGGACAATTGAAAATATTATTAAATTTTTCAAGGGTAAAATCGTCAATTTGATAAAATATAAACTAATTTTACAAAAATAAATGTCAAACAAATATTTTTGAATTTTAAAAAATTATTTCTATCCACTAAAAATAAAATTATGTAAAATTGATAAATCTTTTAAACATTTATTTATTTTTTTTACCAAATTAATTTTTATTATGTGTTTGGATGATGATCATATAAAATTAATTTTAAAAAATTAATCATGTAATTTTTATTAATTTTTATCAATTTTACATAATTTTATCATTGGTGAATAAAAATAATTTTAAAAAAATTAAAAATATTTTTTTGACATTTATTTGTGTCAAATTAGTTTATATTTTATTAAATTGACGATTTTGCCCTTGGAATTAAACAATGGTAACTTCAATTGTCTTTATTTGGAACAAGATTCAAAATTCAGGGTCAAATGTGTCACAATTGAAAAGTTAGGGACCAAAGTGACACAAACCCCAAACTATAGGGACTATTTGTGTAATTTACCCTAAAAAAATTATATAAAAACTTTAATAAATTGTCGCAAACAAGATCCTATCTAATAAGTTAAAGAAAAATGCTTGGGAACACTAATTAGTGCTCCCACTAATTAGGTGGCAGTAGGTCCCACCAGTAATGATGTGATGTTTTGATCTTAGAGTTATATTTTTTTTTTTTTTAATGTATTAATGCTATTAGTGGTAGTGTTTTTAGTAAGATGAATCATTGTTGTAAGTTAAAATGTTCTAAGTCTACGGACTTAGACTTGTCTATCTAATAAGCTAAAATGTTCTAAGCCCAAGGACTTAGACTTGTAATAAAAAATTATTATAAATTATGATATCATTTTTTTTATTTTTTTATATATATTTTGATAAAAATTAAAAAATTAACTGAAATATCTTAGGGCTAATTCAACTTCATGAACAATTGACCATAACATGCCCCATAGACTTTATACAAATCCATACGGTCTCATATAAATAAATAGTAAAAATTTATATGTAATATTGTCACAAGTGCCGTAGAAAAGAATATTTAAAATTTTGAATCTACTTTAGAATATAGGAGAGAGAAAGAGTATGGCCTAAAAACAACTAAGCATTGAGAGATTTAGATCCAAAGATTAAAACTAAACAAATTTAAACAAAAACATTCATAGTGGACTACTTCACCCAGGCAAAAAAAAAAAAAAACCTTTTAATTTTCACTCAAATTTTACTCTACTAGTCCATTCATTAACACCCACACACACATACATATATATATACTCCCATATATGCTTAAGCTTATACAAGTAATATAAGCTTACTATTGCCAATCATGTCCCAATCACATAACTGAGCACCCATTTGGATTCTCATCACTAAACAACTCAAACGAATCCAGCGGCTGTCGTGGGTGGTAGTCCAAATCAAACGGTGAAGGTTCCATCTCGGGACCCTGATACGTATGAGCGTACGAATACCCTGGTGGCGATGCGTAGTACGACGCTGTATAACTACTAGTAGGATGCGCCGTATTGTAACTCGTCACGTATACAGGCTGTGGTGGTGTATGGTAATGTAGTGGCCCCGTTGTTGTTGGTGGTGGGTATTGATGCACCTGATGACGTGGAGGGCTGTGATTACCTGCAGGTGTGCCCGCAATATGATTACCCGATCCTGTGCTCGCCGGTGCACCACCACTCGATGGTCCGCCCTCGGTTGCGCTTCTATGATGCCCTTTCTTTTTCTTCTTTTTACCACCACCACCGCCGCCAGTCCCAGTTCCACTTCCGCCGCTACTTTTCACAGCGCCGCCGTCACTTTCACTAACGTTTTTCTCCGCCGGCGGCGGATGGTTACCGGAAGCCCCGGTCTCCGGTTTCTTCCCCTCAGATCTCGTCTCCGCCGCCACTCCGCCGCCGATTGTAGCACCGCCGTCGCTGAATCTGACTGTGCCGCCACCGCCTTCGCTTGTTTTCGCCGGAGCTCCGCCGTGGACTACTTCGAACTTCACCGCTTGTTTTTGCGAGTTCGGACCGCCATGGCTGCCGGCACCGGCGCCGCCGGTACTTTCTTCTGTGCTGCTTTCGGAATCGGTATCTTTGTTTTTGTCCTTGTCCTTGTCCTTGTCTTTGTCTTTGTTGTCTTTCTTCTTGGATTTTTTTGATTTGTCTCTCTGCTGGTCGGGTGTTTCGGGCCACATCTCGGCGTGTTTACCGGACTTTACCAGTTTCTTGATCAGAGTCTCTGCTTCTACGTTCCCTGTTACTATAGCTTTTTGCTGCTTCGTATCCACATTTACAATGTAAACACCTAAGAGAGATGAATAACAAAGCAAGTCAAATTTTTTCTTTTTTCATACACAACAGAGAAAAATGTGTCATAAAATTTTTAATTTATTCGAAGTCATTGCCGTGTTAGATGTCTCAAAAATTTTATCATAATAGCAGAATTAGTAAACAACAAATTATATAAATTATCCAAACTTAATTTATGTACTTTAACGCCTCTCACTTCTTTGAGTAGCTTCACAAGTCCAGTATTCGTTCTGAATTTATCTCTCTCTCTCTCTATCATCTTCACATGTGACCAGACCATAAAAAAAAATGTTGGAAGTCTCTCACCGTTCATTACCAATTAATTTAAATTTGATAGCCTCAAAAAAAAAAAAAAATTATAAAATGAAGAGAAACCAAACGAGAAAGCTTGATAAAGTATGATCATTGAGCTGAAACATTGCTCGAGTCATCCCAATAGGTTACTGGAGGTTTGTGCAGGCTTAACTTTAACTTCAACATCTTGAGATTAGTCGCGTGGGGGGCAAGCTGAACCACCCACCAAATGACCAAAAAAAATAGTGAAACTTATGTTTGTTGGTTACCTTCAATGCTATGGAGGACTTTTTTTACTTTCCTTTTGCAGCCTTCACAGTGGATGGAGACTTTCAAGACCCATGTCTGAGAAAGAAAAAAAGCAGAAAGAAGAGAGGTTAGTTAGTGAGAAAAATGAAATGGAGGGTAGTGATAGAAATTAATTTAATGGCTAGTTAGTTGTTTATTACCTTGTATGTGAGTGGTTGTTCCAAGGGTGATATTGTCACTGGTTGTGTTGTGGCCATTAGAAGAAGAATGAGGAGTTTTGAGAGAGAGAGGAGATGAGGAAATGAAGAAAGAGGAAGCAACAGAGAGAGTGAGTTAAAGGAGGAGAAATGATGAGGGCTTTAAGAGAGAGAGGAGAGAGAGTAGTTGGACACTGATTGAAACAAAAATATTAGACACCTTACAAATTTTATTAAAATTTTTATTAAATATCTTACATATATTTAGAATTTACATGAGATTTATATTGCGTAGATATAAAATTTTAAAATTTGTAATATTTATACTATATATTAAGTAAAAAGGAGATTTTAACCCTAAGTATTGTGGAAGTTTCAATCTTTCAATCTAAATTTTTTAATTTTTTGATTTAAAAAAAAATCTTTGTATTTATTAATTTCTCCCAACTCCTAAATCTTATCATCATAATAACACTTTAATGAATTAAGAACAAGCATAAAAAAAAATCTTTGAAATCCAACATATATGAATTCCTTGAAAAGTCCTAACACATATGATTATTATCCCTCATAATAACACTTTAATGCATTAAGAACAAGCATAAAAAAAATTTCTTGAAAAATTCAACACATAATTATTATCAAAATATTAAATTTTAATATAATATAATAATAAAAAAGACATTTAATTTCTTGAAAAGTCCAACACATATGATTATTAACAAAAATATTAAACTTTAATATAATATAAAAAAGAAAAAAAAAAAAGAAGACATTTAAAAAAAAAAATTAAAAATCACAATTTACATATATAGATAATTGTAAACACAATCCGTGCATAGCACGGGTAATATGCTAGTTTATATCTATACTATATATTAAGCAAAAGGGAGTTTTTAACCCCAAGCCTTGTGAGAGCTCCAATCTCCCAATCTAAATTTCTTAATTTTTTGATTTAAAAAAAAAAAAAACCTTAGCATTTATTAACTTCTCCCAACCCCCAAGTCTTACCCTCATAATAACACTTTAATGGATTAAGAAACAAGCATAAAAAAAATTCTTTGAAATCAAACACATATGAATTCCTTGAAAAGTCCCAACACATATGATTATTATCCCTCATAATAACACTTTAATGCATTAAGAATAAGCATAAAAAAAAATTCTTAAAAAGTCTAACACATATGATTATTATCAAAATATTAAACTTTAATATAATATAATATAAAAAAAAAGACATTTAATTCCTTGAAAATCTATACTATATATTAAGCAAAAGGGGGTTTTTAACCCCAAGCCTTCTTGGATTTTAACCCCAAGACATTTAAATATATGATAGAATTATGTTTATGATATGTATGATTTTTGATTTGTTATACAAACCAATAATGTCGACTCCAATTTTATTATCATATCATTTTGGGTGAATTTATGAGTTTTAAATATTTCTTTCGAATTCATAAAAAAAAATAATAATAAATTAAAATGTATAGTTGTTTTCAATAGATAAATATAAAACAAATACTAAGATAATTCTCTTATCTGAAAAAAATACTAAGATAAGTCACTGAACTAATAAAGAAGCAGAAGAAAATACATACATATTCACACTCTCACAACAACTGATCAATTTTATTAATAAGTAAATCATTAAGTAAATTAATAATTTTTAATGATATGAAAAAAGATTTCAGTTAACCATTTTGTTAATAAATAAATTATTAAGTCAATTAATAATTTTTTAATGATATGAGAAATATTTTTTAATAAACAATTTTAATAATTTATTATTACATAGGATAATAGTTTTTTTTTCTTTCTTTCTTTCTTTCTTCTTTCCTTGAGTATTGTATTAAATTAAAATTTATCACAAAAGATAGTTGTAATTTCTACTATTATATGACCAATTCATATTTTAAATAAATTTTATGGTATATTTGTAATTTGTTAAAAAATAAAAGATTTATGTTTCATAATTAACCAAGAATATCCCAATCTAAATTTCTTGATTTTTTGATTTAAAAAAAAAAACTTAGTATTTATTAACTTCTCTCAACCCCCAAGTCTTACCCTCGTAATAACACTTTAATGCATTAAGAAACAAGCATAAAAAAAATTCTTTGAAATCAAACACATATGTATTCCTTGAAAAATCTCAACACATATGATTATTATCCCTCATAATAATACTTTAATGCATTAAGAACAAGCATAAAAAAAATTTCTTGAAAAGTTCAACACATATGATTATTATCAAAATATTAAAATTTAATATAATATAATAATAAAAAAAAGGCATTTAATTCCTTGAAAAGTCTAACGTATAGGATTATTATCAAAATGTTAAACTTTAATATAATATAAAAAAGGAAAAAAAGAAGACATTTAAAAAAAAAAAAGATATTTAAAAATACCAATTTACATATATAGATAATTGTAAACACAATCCGTGCATAGCACGGGTGATATGCTAGTACTATATATTAAGTAAAAGGGGGTTTTTAACCCCAAGCCTTGTAGGAGCTCCAATCTTCCAATCTAAATTTACTGATTTTTTGATTTCAAAAAAAAAAAAAACCTTAGCATTTATTAACTTCTCACAACTCCCAAGTCTTACCCTCATAATAACACTTTAATGCATTAAAAACAAGCATAAAAAAAATTCTTTGAAATCCAACACATGAATTCCTTGAAAAGTCCCAACACATATATGATTATTATCAAAATATTAAATTTTAATATAATATAATAAAAAAAAGAAGACATAAATAATTGAAAAGTTCCACATATGATTATTATCAAAATATTAAACTTTAATATAATATAAAAAAGAGAAAAAAGAAGACATTAAAAAATAAAAAATAAAAAGACATTTAAAAATCGCAATTCACATATATAGTTAATTGTAACTATATTAAGGAAAATGGGGTTTCTAAACCCCAAGCCTTGTGGGAACTTCAATCTCTCAATCTTAATTTTCTAAATTTTTGATTTAAAAAAAAAAAAAAACTTCAGCATTTATTGATTTGGTCAAAATCTCATGATCATCATTTATTAACTTTTTCTAATCCACATGCCTACATTTATTGATTTGGTCAAAATCCTTGATTAGCATTTAAAATCCACTCATACAAATAATTATAGATACAGCCCGTGCATAGTTACTGCAATAGCCCTTTTAATTTCTCCAGTACACTATGGTTGGTGATAAGATTGTTAAATTATTTATAAAAAATCTTAAAAAACATAATTTATATATTAAAAAAAATTAAAACAAATATAAATATCTATAATTATCCCTTGTATAGCACGGGTGATAGGCTATCTATACTATATATTAAGCAAAATCAGGTTTTTAACCCAAGGTCTGTGGGAGCTTTAATATCCCAATCTAAATTTTCTATATTTTTTATTTAAAAAAAAAAACTCAGCATTTATTGATTTGGTCAAAATCTCATTATCAGCATTTATTAACTTTTTTCAATCTACATGTCTTTCCACATGCCTGCATTTATTTATTTGGTCAAAATTTTCTGATTAGCATTTAAAATTCCTTATACAAATAATTATAGATGCAATCCGTGTATAGTTACTGCAGTATCCTTTTAACTTCTCTTATACAATATGGCTAGTGATAAGATTGTTAAACTATTTTTATAAAAAATCTTAAAAAACATAATTTATATATTAAAAAAAATCTAAAATAAATATAAATATTTGTAGTTATCCCGTGCATAGTACGGGTGATAGGCTAGTTACTCTAACTGAAAAGTAAATTTAAATATTTTATTAAGGTCAAGTTTGGCAAGTTGGAAAAAAGTCAAAAAGTTACTCAAAAAGTTATCACTATTCACCAAAAGTCAAAAATTACGGCTGCACAACTCCCAATCATAATTTTCCCCTACACACTAATTTATACAATTTTTTAATACACATTTTTTCATAAAAAGTTAAAAAATTAACTCAAACATTCATAGTACACTTATTTAGGACACTCTAAACAATCCCTAAATGACTTAAGTAAGTATGGGATTTAAAAAAAATAAAAATAAAAAAATTATAGGATGGGAGTTCTACAATCGTTTAAGGCATATAAGTAAACAACAATGATTCATCCCACTAAAAATACCACCACTAATAGCACTAATACATTAAAAAAGTAATAAAAAAAATATATATATAACTCCAAGACCAAAACATCACATCATTACTGGCGAGACCCACTGCCACCTAATTAGTGGGAGCACTAATTAGTGCTGCCAAGCATTTTTCATAAGTAAAACATTTGATAAAATTTGAGATATTTTCCGATTGAAAAATCTTGTACGGACTCTACGGTAAGTAATAGGGCGTTAGGTGATGTGTAGTTATTTAGGTTTTTTTGGGGTTTTTTACAGTCTTAAAAATTAATTTATTGGTAAAAAAATTTATTTTGTTAATTTTAAAAAAAAAATCATTTGTGCATACTTATTTCTTGCAAAAATAAAAAAATAAAATAATCACTCTAAAATATGATTAAAATGCTAAAAAAATTTAGCATTAATTTTTTTGTTAACTTATTTTTAATCAATAAGTTAGTTTTTTAGTTACCACCCAAATAAAGTTGTTGAGTCTAATTTTATTCATATAATCTAATTTTGTTAGTACATTATCAATATGTGAACAAAATATAAATTTTATTTAGTTTAAAATAATGAAATTTATAATTTTTGATGTGAAGTCTATCATTTTGGATCCATGAAATTTTGTATTTTGTTCACACTTTTTTAGAATGCAAATAAATTTTTTTTTGTTGTTGTTGTAATTGTCTCTTCATTTGACACTCAATTTTTAAGCTAGGTTATTATCTTAAAAATAAACAGTGGCTTGAATAAGTTAGTTTGTCTTCGGGGTTTACAGGCCCAAGTTAATAAATCAAAATTTTTTTTTTTTTTGAACGGAGAGTGGTGGCCAAGTGAAGAAGGCATCTCTCACTACAGGCGTGACCCAAATTCGATTTTTGAGAGGAGTGTATTTCGCTATTTCGCAGCTGGCTCTTTTCAAAGATCTCGTCTGTACTTCCCTTAAAACCTAAACTCATCTATAACTTGTGATTAAGCTCTATTTGTATCTTGATAGTGGGTCATTTCCTTTGGATTAGGTTAAATCAGGCCAGCAATCGACTATCTCAAGACTTATACCCACGGATATTGTGATGACATCTCAACATTCTTTTTTTCCATTAAAAAAAAAAAGTGAACTAACCAACTATCATTCCACTACTTTTGTTCTCACCAAGAGTCAAGAAAAATAATGTTGACTTATATTTATTGGATAATTAAGGGAAAATGCATGATGTATCTTTAACGCTGTGTTTGGTTGGAGGATTTAGGGAGAGATTTGGAAAAGGAAAGGAAAAAGGTGCGTGAAACTAGGTGAAATATAGGCATGTTTTATTCACATTTCATCTATCTTTTTCATTTTCCTTTCCAAATCCTTTCTCAAATCCCCCAACTAAACACAGTATAAGTGTTTTGTGATTCATCAATTGTCAAGAATATTATGAGGTGCTTTGGCAACCAAATAAAATGTCAATTTTTAACTTTTTACCAATTTTGAGTCATATTATCTCTCATATTTTTTATTCACAAAAAGATAAAATAGACTAAAAAAGTTAAAAAATTAATTTTTTATTAACTTCTCAAAATACCACTATGTAAATTATATCACGTAAGATTTTAGACTATCTAATACATTTTCAATTTTGTATGATGGTGTGAACAAAAGAAATAGTACTTGCTTTTCAAGTAGTTTAGAATTTTAAACCGAGTAATAAAGCCTTGGGTTTTGTTTGGCTTGTTTTTTAGAAATAAATTTTGGAGAAATTTTGTAAAAATTTTGTTTGGTTTAGTGATTTTGAAAAAAAAAATTCAAAATCATTTTCTATCTTCTACACATCAATCAATCATTTTTTATTTCTCCTCTCTCCTTCTCAATCACTTTTTCACACATATATTCAATTACAACAAAATATCAAATTATCTCAAACTCAGATACTCCAAAACTATTTCCAAAATATATAACCAAACAAACTAAAGAAATTTCTAAACTCTTTTTTTAAATTTTTTTTTAAAAATTTATCTCTCAAAATCAAACCAAACATATCCCAAATTTTCTTTGTTACTAAACATAAAAGGAAATATCGGATAAAACTAAATAAATTATCACTATGATTGCAAAGTAGACATATGTAGTCTATAGAAAAATGATTTTATCGCCCTACTTTTGTTAGGGATGAGAGATAGGAGAGTGTCTGACTGCTTTATATGGATTTTAATCACATCATTAGGAGTGAAACCTGAGACTTCAATTAGAAAAGGTAATGGGACTGATAATTTATATCAATCGATAATTAAAGGGGACCACCTTCATGATCATTGTGTGTTCATCACAGAGTAGCTTTAATAAAATCCCAAGGAAGTGTGGGGTTGGATTAATGGATTGGAGGATAAGATAAAGATTAGTAACACTTAAAGGGATAATGAATGCATATGTCATTTGCTAACTTATATTATGTTTTATTAGAGGTGGGCACAGATGTGTGTTGACAGTTAACTGAAGTAATTGGATTTGATAATGGTTTAAAGCAGTTACAACTTCGAGGGTATTTTGGAGGAGAAAAATGTAACAGTTGCATTAAGTTTGTGTTCACTTTATATAATAACTAGCGACGAGTACCCACGTGATACATGTGCAAATGGATGTGATTGAGAAAATGAGAAGATAGTTGAAATTTTGAGAATATGACAGTTTTAGAATAAAAAATCTGTGACATCTATATCGTATCAAACCTTCATTTTGTATATAGTATAGAAGATATAGATATGGATTAGTGTAGGAAGAACATGAGATAAGATGATTATTTCTGATTATTAGGATGCAGGGATAGATAATCCCGGGGAAGGATTGCTAATACCATGGTTGCTGGTCCCCCGTTTAGCTGTACCAAATTTGGAACTAGTGGTGTAAGCAGTTTGGTCCATTTGGGATTGAGGAAAGATTTAGCATTAATTCAAAATTTTCAAGAAATCCAAACTGATCACAGATTTGGTTTTATTAGTTTTTCGATCAGCAATGTTAGGTATCATGAAAAACCTTTCATGAAAATAATCATGAAAGTTTTGTGACTTTTAAATTACACTTAGAATAAAACATCACATACTAATCAAGGTAATCCAAGAATCATAATATTTCATGATCATTTTCATGAACCCTAACTTTTCTCTTTTCGATTTAGTGTAAAAAAGAATTCAAAAGACTTTAAGAGGTTTTATAGAAAACTGTAGAATTCTATATTTGGAATAAATGAAGAGAGAAATGTATAAATGCCCCATTCTCTAGTTTTTATTGCAAAACTTGTAGCATCAATCACTTACCTTCTAATACTCAATAAATTAGAATATAAAAAATATTTCGATATAATATTTTGATGGATTCCTTCCATATTGGTATAAGAATTTTAGAATAAGAATAGATTTTTTGTTTTTTGATCAGTTTGGCTCCACCAATTTTTTTAAAAATCCTTTATGACAATCACAAAATTGGATATAATTTATATGTCCAATTTTATGATAAAAGAGAGGGAGCTCAGCTCAGCTCACCCTCATGCATGATATTGTTCTAAATTATGAATTATGATATTATTTTAGACACATTTAAAAAGTAAAGTAAATTAATTAAAATATAATAAATAAAAAAATTATTAAAAATAAATGAAAAGACTTATAGTAGTGGACCTGGAATGATGGTAGAGAATTAAGTTTTGCATATGATGCTTAATTCAATTCGAGGGGGCAGGGACGATGGAAATATGGGCCTTGTTTGACAAAGGCTATTTTTTGGTTTTTTGTGTTAAAATTTACAAAAAAAGAAAAACAAAACAAGTTAAAATAGTCAATAAGGTAAATGTCATATCCAATCCATAATCATTTCACTTTTTTTTCACAAACATCACATCTAAGTACAAAAAAATTCAACAATTTTCCTAAATATAAAAATTTTAACCTATTAAATAGTCAAAAACTAAAATAAATTTATTAAAATAGCCAACTTCTCAAATAAGTCCATGATTTGGCTATAACAGAATTCCCTGTCAAAAGACATATAGTAGTGCCCCTTGGAATGATGAAACAACCAAGCCAAAATAATATTAAAAAAAAGGGAAAAATAGCATAAAGGGAAAGTAGCGTTTCTGTGAAAACTGCACAAAATAATCTTCAATTTGATAGAAAAAATTTGAGTTTATAAATTTATCTTTTAATGTTGTAATATTTCTCTCAAATTCCATTGAAATAATATTTTTCTAAACTATACTATATATTATAAGAAAGTCACTTTTCGTAAAAGAGGTTTAAGTGCTTGGAAACCTTAAACTCAAATTTTTTTTATTTTTATTTTTATAGTATTTTAAAAACATCTTTTGGCTATCATTATTTCATAAAATTAAAATTAAGAAATATTTAATGCAATTTCAAAAGCTTCGGTCACACTTAAAAAAAGGGAAAAAAGAATCCACACTACCTCTCCTAAGATAAAAATCTATACCTTTAATTAACAAGGACATAAATCCCATGCAATCATAGCTCTTTATTTCTAAAATAAATCAAATAAAAAGGAAACATCTTTCATTTCATATAAAATTTATATTATAAAGTTATATGGTAAAAAAAATATTCATAAATATTGAGATTCAATAAATTTTAATTGGTATAATAAAGGTAATCTATATATATATATATATGTGAGAGTTCTAATTCTTCATAGCAAATTTTACAATTTTTTACAATTAAAAGTAAATTAAAAAATGCTATTAGCTAATCCATTATATTAACAAATTTTTAAATATAAATAATCCCATAATTTATGGTTTTCAAAAAGGAAAGATAAATGAAGGGAAAAAAAACTATCCTAATCTCACTAATTTTCCTAAATGTTATTGGTTCTTAATCAATAATTTAAAAACTAAAATAAAAATTCTAAGGCATGAGTTACGAATATGGAAAGGAAAATTATTTAAATTTGAAAATTTGAAAGAAAAGATAACTAATTGGTTTTAAAAATCAATTCACAAATTTTCATGGATGTTTTTTCTTACTATTTAATGTAGGGATGTAAGAAAAATCGAAAAAACCGTCTAAACCGGTTGAACCGGATCGAACCGGTCATATTTGGTCGGTTTTTTAATATGAATCGGTCTGTTCGGTTTTGGAAATTAATTTTTTTCAATTTTCGGTTCGGTGTCGGTTTTGATATACTATACACCGATTTGCACCGAAACCGACCGAATATATTTACATATAATATATATTAAATATATAATGAATATTTTGACTCTATTTGATAGACTTGTGGTTTAGACTTATGGGATGATTGTTTTAAGTTTTGGTTTTTTTTTTATGTCAAGATTTTGGTTCTGAGATTATATTTTGTTTCTAATTCTAATTTATTAAAAGCTTCAAGCCTTGGTATTTATTAATTTTTTTTATTTGTATTTTTGTGAATGGTTAGATTAGATATGGTTAAAATTGTGTACAAATGACTAATTTAATATTTTTATATAAATTATTTATTATACTACAAATTTAAGAAATGACTTAATTTTGAAAGTACTTAAACCGATTAAATTGCATTGAACCGAACCGTTTGAATCGGTGCGGTTTGGTGCGGTTTGATAAAAAAATTGGTCTGTGTTGGTTTTCAATATAATAAAACCGACATTATCGGTTCGATGCAAAATTTCACCTAAACACCGACCGTCCCGAACCGATTACATCCCTAATTTAATGGCTCTAAATGCGTCAACATTTTGAAAAGATTTCAGTTTAAGAAATCCCAAATGTAAGTTTTTAGTTTCTTCAAGAAAATCCCTCTCTAATCTCTGACTACTTTTTCAAAAAGATTTATCTCTAATATCTAATATCCCCCATATATTTTTTGTATTGTGCAATCAATAAATATTTTCATATGTACATGCTTATTACATATTTATTTGATTTTTAGTGCATTTTTATAAAATATTTCTCTACTCTTTTCTCTCATAGTTTAGTGGTTTCAAGTGCATGTTCATCAAGAGCGTAATTGTGGATGATGAGGATGATGGTAAGAATTGCATGCCTATTTACTATACGACTATTAGCATCTTTTTAGTGTAAGTTTCTTCTTCTTTCAAAGGATCCATCTGAGTATCTTATTTTATCATATCTGCATAAAAGTTATACAACTTTATATATATATTTTTATGGATTATACTATACTTATGCATTTTGATTTTATAGCTTTTCCATTTGGGTAGGGGGTTTGATTTTATCTTTGTAAATTTTATGTTTCTATCTCTTTCTCGGTCACTATTTTTTTCTTCAATATCTCAATAATTTTAACATTTTAAATGATCTTATAAACAACATAAAAGACCTATTCTATTTGAGCAGGCAACAAAAAAATTAATATATATATATATATATAAAGAAATTTTAGAGTAAAATAAAAATTAAACAAATAAATTGTAGATTTTTTTGAAAAAATAAAATAGGTAGGCTAAAATTTTTAATAAATTTGAAGGATATATGTCATTTAGAGGGGCAAATTGAAAGATATTTTCAAAACCATTGACTTAAGTGTAATTTTAAAAAGTTGAATTGGCTTGCCATTGGTATTTTTTATTTTTTATTTAAGATAAGTGAAACTCACGTGCTACACATAAAATTTTAAAACTTAAAAAATAAAGAATGTATTGTATATGTAGACAACAACCATAAAAAAATAAAAATAAACAACAACAAAAAGTTAAAAATGAGCGACCATTCATGAGTTTATTTTTTTGGTTGGTGTTGCTGTGTTCATGGGCAATCGAAATGTAATAAGTGCACATAATTGAATGCTTAAAACATTTAACATTGCATTTAATATTTTATATTATATACAACTAAGCATAATATAAGTGCATTATGAATGTGTTTTTAATTTAATACATAGGGGTTGTTTGGGAAGTAAAATTTTAAAGGGTTGTTTAGGATGATCTAAATAAGTGTACTTTTTAACTTTTTATGAAAAAATATGAAATATGGATTGAGTTTGAAGAGATGTGGTAGAAAGGTGATGTGAATTAAATAAGATAATGTGACTTGAATAAGATGGTGACTTTTTAACTTTTTTAGATTATGCCAAACTAGGCCTTACTTTAGGTTAAAATTCACAAAAACATAAAATAGACTAAAATAGCTAATAAAACAAAATATCACATCAAATTGATAATCATTTTACTTTTCTCTCACAAATATTATATCCAAATTATAAAAAAATTCAATCATTTTTCTAAACACAAAAATTTTAACAAACTAAAATAGCCAAAAACTAAAATAATCTACTAAAACAACAACTTTCCAAACACCCAGATAGATTGAGATGGAGAAATCATCTGCATTATTGAAACTTTCAATTTGTTAATAAAAACCTTACATTATTAAATGAAAAACGATGGGGTATTTTGAAAAGTTGGTAAAAAGTTGACTTTTTGATTTTTTTTGGTAGCTTTTTTGACAAAAAAGTTGGCTTTTTTATGACTTTCTTAGGAGAATTTGGCAAGTTTCCAAACTGCCCCGATATATAGGTCTTGTTTGACAAAGGTTAAAATTTAGCTTTTTAAGCTAAAATTCATAAAAAGACAAAATAGACTAAAATAGTCAATAAGACAAAATGTCACATCAAATCCATAATCATTTCACTTTTTCTCTCACAAACATCATATTCAACTAGGGCTGTAAATGAACCGAGCCGTTCGTGAACAGGCTCGAGCTCGGCACGGTAAGAGTTCGTTCGAACTCGGTTCGTTAATTTTTTTTTTTTGCGTTCGAGCTCGAGTTCGAGCTCAAGCTTGTTAAATTTTTAATAAACAAGCTCAAACATTCTAAAGTTCGGCTCGTTAGCTGGCTTAATATTTATTATTTATATATTAAATAATATAAAAGTATGTATAAAAATAAGAGAAATATGCTAGTTATATATTAAAAAAATATAAATGTAAATAATAGTTCATTATAGATAGTACATTTATATAATAGTGGTAGTAGATATTATTATTTTAGTAAAATATAGACTTTTTTTAGTATATTTATATATATTGTATATATAATTGTATAATCAAAGTTTTAATTGTAACTTTAGTCTCATATGTAAATATGAATTTATAAATTTTTTGGCTTGTTAAGGCTCATGATCAGGCTCGAGCTCGGTTCGTTAAACTTTTATTTAGCTCGAGCTCAAGCTCGAACTCATTAAAATCTTAATAAATAAGTCCAAACATACTAAAGCTCGGCACGGCTCGTTTGCAACCCTATATTCAACCACAAAAAAAATATAAAAATCTTTTCAAATATAAAAATTTTAACCTACTAAAATAGTTAAAAACTAAAATAGCCTATTTAAATAGTCAACTTCCCAAAGAAGGCCATAAGTTTACTTTGTAAACTTGTTTTCTACACTCAATGATGTATAAGTGATATAATTGGTTAATGATTAGAGAATATATGAGAGAGGATGTTGTCTTTACTATCCTAATTGATTGCTACATCACTGGACTTAAAAATTGAGTCTAATTTTTTTTAATCCTAAATAGCAATACTCTTATTAAATTTATTAATATCATTTATGAATTTTGTGTATAAGTGAAATTTATTAGTCAAAAAATTGATTGGAGTGGTGAAAATTGTGAGGTTAATGAAGAGCAGGACTTGAAAAATATACTCATGTAAGCAAAAAGAGGATATGAAAAGCGTAAAGGATGTGCCGAGCACAGGGTGAAGGTCGCTTTGATACCGTTACTCTCTTCATTCTCTTTTTTATTTTATTTTATTTTTTATTAGTTTAAAAATAAATAAAAAATAAAAAATAAGATAAATAAGGAGAAGACAAAGACAAAGACAAAGAAAAAGACAAAGGTATTTGGTTATTGAATGAATTCTAACATAAGGCAAATTAAAATTACAGAGGGCAGAATGTGCTTATATTTTAATGCAAGTGCAAATTTTATAATTTACATTATTGTTTGTCTTCAATTTTTACCAATTGCATTATAATACATTTATACTACTTAATATCAAGAGCACACCATCAATAGCACTACCAAATAAATTAACTCATTAAATGTAATCGAGATGAGAATAATTGAAATTTTCTTCATTATAAGCAGTATTTTGTCCACATTTTATTTTTTTTATTATTTAATTTTAAATTATTTATTTATAATCGTACATAGCACTGATATTATGCTAATATAAAATATATGCTACAACGTCATTTTTTCCCTTGAATTTGGAGGTATCCCTTTCTTCATTTTTCTTCTAAAAATAATGTCTTTTTTTTTCCCTCAAACAATATTTCCTCCAAATTTTTATTTTGCACCCAACATTATTTTTATTTTATTTTGGCTAAATTACACTTTATGTCCCTACGTTTTTACCATACTCTCACTTTCGTCACCTCTTTTCAATATAATAGTCAACCCCTTACATTAATTTAGGGCTTGTTTGGGGTGTCCTAAAAAAGTGCACTTACAATCTCTCATTTCCGTTCGTCTATCTCTAATATGGCTAACAAAAATTAAGAGTGAAATGACTAAATTGAGATTTTATTAAAAGTGTTAGGGTACTAATAAGAAAAAAAAAAATTGTAACGTTTGTTTCAAATTGCCAAGCTGGCTTTAGGGCAAAGCCCATAAAGCAACTGGTTTGGTCCCCTAAAAAAAGGGCCCCAAAACTATAGTAATTGTTGTTAGTGGTCCTAAAAAGAAAGGCTCACTTAGAAAGATTTGAAGTATCTTTAAGAGGCCAAATATAAATAAAAAGGCCCAATATTTCTGAGTCTCAATTTATGTTTTCACTATATTTGAGGTATAATTGCAAGTGTAATAAATTCAGAACTTTTAATTTACCAGTTGGGTTTCTATTGGCAAAAATAATTGAAACCTAGTACTTTTTTCCTTCTCTATTTCAATTTTTTGTTTTTTTGATGGATGTATTCATCTAATTTTTTTTAAAACTAGTTGAGGAACTACTTTCTTAGTTTTTTTTTTTTTGTTGAGAAAATTGTTGAAAAGTCTAAATTAAAAAGGGTATAAGACATTAGTTCGGTTGATATTTTTTGTTAGTGAAAGGTCCATCTTTTGTGAAAGAGAAATGTTTTTCTCCCCAAATGAGCCCCCCCCGAATGCCCCGAATCAGAGAGAAAGAGAGAGAGAGAGAGGGAGAAAGAGAGAAGAGAGAGGAGAGGGAGAGAGAGAGAGAGGGGAAGCGGAGGATCATCGCCCACCGTCGCTGCTCGTCGCCTCTGCCTCGCCTCCGCCCCCCGCCTCCCGCCACCGCCTCCAGTCCCATTTTTTGGGCCCCCTCCAGTCCTTCCTCCTCCTCCCTCCTCCTTCCTCTTCCTCTTCTTCCTTCTCCTTCTTCCTTTCTTCTTCTTCCCTTCTTCTAATTCTCTTCTTCTGAAATGAAAAAAAAAATACAAGAACGGCGTCGTTTTTGGAATTATGAGGATTCGGGGGAGAGGAATTCGAGCTCTTAATCGCTGCTCTTTGTGAAATAGTTTAGTAAGAAGTTCTTTTGTTGTTTTGAAAATACATTTTATTGCTAATTTTATCTTTTAATTTATCTGTTGACTTTTTTTATCAGTTAATTATTTTGGCCATCCGTTCAAATTATTTTTTATCTGTTCAAATTTTTTTTTCTATATGTTCAATTTTTTTGTGTAAATTTTCTATCTGTCAATTTTTTATCTATTCAATTTTTTCCTATTTGTCTAAATTTTATCTGTAAAAATTTTATCTGTTCAATTTTTTATATGTACAATTTTTTTTATCTGTTTCAACATATTTGATCTGTGGAAAACACACAAATCTAATCTGTTGAAAACATAGAGAGCATCCCAAATAAATCATCCAAATTACAATCCCAAATATTCATGTAGATTGGGATTGAAGTTGACAAAGACAATGAACCAAACCAATAATGAAGTCCAAATTCAAGAGTAAATCACCAACAAATGTCTAACTAATAAATTCTAAAAGTAAGGCGAAAAAAATTATTTAAAATTTATATAATCACTAAAAAAAATTAAAAAAATCACTATAATCAAGCTTAATGTAACAAAATTACTGTAGAATATACGATTAACAATCGATTAATATATGTAGATAATGATCTACAGATATATATTTTCTATGTAACTTGTAGCTTATTGTTTCTATATACTCTATAAACTTGTCCACTAAATCATCCAAATCATATGGCATGTTAGAATAGTAAAGAGAGAGGAAATAATATGTATTGTATTTAATGAATTTATTCTATACAATAGAAGGCCTGTATATATAGGCTGAGAAAGAGTATCATACTAGAAATCTAATTATGAAAAAGAGTATCTTATAAGAAACCTAACAATGACAATATATATCTAGGAAATCAATACCTAATATATGTAGGAATATATACCATATATACATTAACATCTCCCTAAAAACTCAAAGAGGATAAACATCTTGAGTTTAGAGAGAGAAACTAAAACATGAAATTAAACTAAATAAAATAAAAAGGCAAATAAATTGCAAAGTCTGAACGGGAGCGCAAGAGTGCTTGAGATATATTAGAGACCGGAGCTAATGCCAAGAGACAGTTTATGGTCATGTCAGATCATTGTAGGAACTGGTCGGAACTAATGTCGGGACAGTTTAAGGTCATGTTGGTCCGTTATAGAAATTGATCGAAACTAGTGTCGAGATAGTTTAAGGTCATGTTGGACCGTTGTAAGAGCTAACCGAAATCAATGTCCGGACAGTTTAAAGAGGTCATGCTAGATCATTGTAGGAGCTAACCGGAATCAATATTGGGACAGTTTATAGGGTTATGCCGGACCGTTGTAGAGACTGGATGTTGAACCAATAAGTGTGGCACACATATAACTTATGATGTGGTGCTAAACGATGATGGCAACAGATAATTGAGTGTGTCAAGTAGCAGCTTGGATGGTACGTAATGAGCGACTTAGGTTGTGTGCCAGAGACTGGATGTTGAACCAAGCGTGGCACACATATAACTTCTGACGTGGTGCTAAACGATGATAGCAACAGATGATTGAGTGCGCCAGGGGCGGCTTGAGTGGTTTATATAGTGTATAACCATGGGCGGCTTAGGTGGTTCGCATGGTGTATAACTCTGCTCACCATGATATAGGTATAACACCCCCCCTCCCAAACTCAAATAGTTTTAAAGATAGAAACCTATTTGAGGTTGAAATAGAAGAAAAGACAAAGTGGAACAGAAACACACAAAAAAGAAAAAAAAAATGGATTGCGAACAAATATATATATATATATGATAGAGATATTTGGGATAGAAATAAACCAGTGGATAGAGGAAGAGATCACCACAAAACGATATTGAAAGGAAAATATGGCAACAGAATGGGTTGAGGTCTGGCGAGTAGCCAAGGCAAGGTTGCTGCCCGCCGGTAAGGCGAAGAACACCAGGAGCTTAACCTATAGCTCTAATACAATGTTGGAATAGTAGAGAGAGAAAATAATATGTATTGTATTCAATGAATTTATTCTATACAATAGAAGGCCTGTATATATAGGCTGAGAAAGAGTATCCTACTAGAAATCTAACTGTGAAAAATAGTATTTTATAAGAAACCTAACTATGGTAATACCTAATATATCTAAGAAATCAATACCTCATATATGTAGAAATATATACCATATATACATTAACATGGCAAATTGTGGAAATCATGTAGCCATTGGTTCATGGCTCGATTTGTCATTTGTTTCTCTTCAGTATTCTTTCAACGCCCAAAAAACTAAAAAGTGATGAAACATATGGCAATGGAAGAGAGGTGTTTTATGTTAGCTCTAGCCCATATGAGGAGTTATTGAAGGTTGGCTCCAAGTCAAGAAGTAGGAGGGAAGAGGGCAAGTGGCAGACCAGCTCAATAACTCATTTCTTGACTTTGTTTCCATCTCCCCGTGTATATATAGATATTGAGAGGAAGAGAAGAGACAGGAAACACAGAGTGTGTGTTTGTATAATCTGAGTGAGTGAGTGAGAGTGCTATAGAGAAAGAGTGAGATATGAGTGTTGTAAACTCACTCCGGGATAATTCTATAGTGGATATCTCTCCTCGTGGACGTAGGCTATTGTCGAACCACGTAAATCTCTTGTTTTGTTGTTTGTGATTACTTATTGGTGTGCCAAATAGGTTACTGAATCCTAACAAGTGGTATTAGAGCCTAGTGGAAGAAAAATGGTGCGTTTTTCAAACCTTGTCAGATTTCGAATTTGTTGAAATCAAGTTTTGAGCATAACAGGAGGACTGTATCATCAAGAGGAGTCCAAAAAAGCAGAGCAGAAGCCGAATGGACCACACACACGCCCCCACACGCCGCTTGAATAATGCACATGAGTCCCATTCTCAGTCACACACCCCACGCGCGGCTGAAGAAAAAAGACGAGTTGAGGTGCGTGTAGTGCTGATATCATTGCATCGAGCCGTTACTTTTGTTTGAAGTCGAGCCGGTTAACGAAGTCGTTGACAGGGCTATTAACTAAGCTGTTAGCCACGCTGCGTTGCTAAGCAGCGCTGACAGCCTCGCCGGAGCCGCCAATGACGTTAGCCTGACGCCAGCCGAACCAGAAGAATTATCTAGTGCTTCTCAGGCACTCTGGAGTTCGCCTATCTGAACCGTTCAACCTGTTGTGACTAGATCTGAGCCATCTGCAGTCCGACTTTGACAATTCAATAGTGTTTTTCAACTATTTGGAATATTCCAAACACATCCGTACGGTCAGATTTTTTATTCAAATTTTTCTATAAAACCACAAAATACAATGGAAGAATCTACTTCAACTTCAAGATCGATGATCAAATTAAATGCTTCAAATTATGAAATCTAGAAGCCGCAGATGGAAGATATCCTATATTGTAGAGACCTATTTGATCCTACTGCTCTAAAAGGGGTTAAACCAGAAGTAGAAAAAGATGAAGACTAGATAAAGATGAACTGGAAGATTGTCGGTCAGATCAAACAATGGATAAACCACAATGTGTTCCACCATGTCGTTTAGGAGACAGATGCATATGTCCTTTGGACAATATTAGAAGGAATGTACTAGTTAAAGACTGCCCAGAACAAAGCCTTGGTGATGAGAAGGCTTGTAAATCTGAAGTTGAAGAATGGTGTATCTGTCGCTGAGTACACCAGTGAATTCAAGAATCTGGTGAATCAGCTTGCAACCGTCAGATGTCCTTAGACGATGAAATGCAAGCCGTAGTACTGTTTAGCTCTTTACTGAACAGTTGGGAAACGTTGGTGGTTTCTCTCAGCAACTCTGCACCAGAGAGAAAGCTGACCATGAGCATGGTCACAAATGCCCTATACAATGAAGAGACAATAAAGAAAGACATGGTAGGTCATTAGTTCCATGCTCTTGTTACAGAAAATAGATGCAGAGATAGAGGTAGAGCAAGAGGCAGAGGAAGAAGCAAAAGTAGAGGCAGATTGAACAACATGAGTAAATCCAGAGACAGTAAAAGTCAAGATAACTCTAGTTTCAGTTGCTTTCACTGTACTAGAAGGGTCACATAAAAAGGAACTGCCCAAGCCGAAAATATAAAGGCCAAAGCAGTAAGTCAAAAGGACAAGAGAACACAACAACCACAACAATTGATGAAATACTTTTTGTAGTTGGTGAAGAGGAGGATTGCCTTCACATGCCTGACCATAGCTGTATAGAATGGGTGGTAGACACAGCCTACCACGCCACTTCCCACAGAGAACTCTTTAGCTCGTACAACACTGGAGATTTTGGCACTGTTCAAATGGGGAATTCTAGCTATTCGAAGATTTTGGGTATTAGAGACATTAGTATTCAGAATAATGTTAGACACAAGATGGTTCTCAAAGTTGTGAAGCATGTTCCAGATTTGCGCATTAATCTTATCTCCAAAGTGCCCTGGACTAACACGGCTATACAAATAGATTCGGAAATGGTCGTTGAAAGCTGACAAGAGGAGCTTTGACAATCGCTAGAGGAGAGATGTCTTCAACACTGTACAAGACTCAAACGAAAGACAAGGAGTCACTGGACTTATGGCAGAAGATTGGCTCACACGAGTGAGAAATGATTGCATCTGTTAGTGTAGACACCCATTTTTGACCGTCCTCAATACTTGGACGTCACCGTTGGAACGCTCGGTGATTATCCATGTTTGTGTTCATTTTGAGTTCCGGAGGTCCCGGCTGCGCGTCGTGCTCAGGACCTCAACCGGCTTGTTCTGTGCTTGGTTTTACACCAAGACTTGTGTGTTTTTTGCATTTGAGGGTAGGGGGAGGCTTGTTAGCCATCCCTGAAGCCGCCGGCTGCCCCCACACACACCGGCACTCCCTTTTGGCCATCGGCACTGTTTTCTCAACACTTTGGCCGGTCGCACTTTATGTTGCCGACCGGCACTTTTTTGTGCCGGTGACTGTTTTTGGCCGGCCGGTATGCACCCTTTGCACCCCTGAGGCATGGTGCATCCCAGCTGTGCCAGCTGGAATGCACCATCACATTCCCCGTGCACAGGTGTGGCCTTTTTGCACCCTTTGCACCCTTTGCACCCTTAAGCTTCTAGAAGCTTGCACCTTTGGCCAAGCTTTGGAGAAGCTTGGCCAGCTGTCTTAGCTTCTCCAAGAAGCCAAGGCCCCTTTGCACCTTTTGCCCTTTTCCTTTGCTTAGCCATTAAGTCTTGTGGCTTAATCTTGGCCTATATAAGCACCATTCCTCTCCCTTTGTTAGAGGTTAGCCATTTTCAACACAAAACCAGGCTCCTATATCTATACATGTGTTGCACTCTCTCTCTCTATATCTCACTCTCTCTCATCCTTGTGTGTGTTTTTGAGCCTAAATAGTGTGTTTTTACCTCACTTTTGCACCAATACACACCATTACACTTATTTCGAGATTGAGGGACTTGGAGGGTTTGTTTGTTGAGTTTTTTGGACTGGTTTTTGCTCACTAGAGGAGGGCTGCACCATTTGTTCTTCAAGTGTTCTTCAAAGGTGAGCTAGTTACTTTAGTTTCCCCATTTTTTCAACTAGTTTTTACCCATCTTGCTTTGTGTTTTAGTCTGTGTATAACTGAAAAAAAGCTTGTTTTTCCTTGCTTAAGAACATTCATTAAGGTCACTTGGTGGTTTGAGTGAAAACTCACCCACTTAGGCCTTGTTTGGCCTCTTTGGTGCTTCCTTTTTTAAGCCTTGTTTGCTTTGTTGATTTTGTCTTCTCATCACTGAAAATCAGAGGGTTTTTAGTGTTGAGGAAAGTGTTTTGAAGTCTTGTATAGGGGAGGGACCCCCCTCCCCTTTGTCCCTCTTTGGTCTTTACTTGGCTCACATAGTAGCATGCATTTTTAGCCTTATATGCCTTCATTTCAAAGCTTATTTGGGTGTTTGGATCATATATCATCACTGTTTTGGGTTGGTTTTGTGGTCCTTAGCATGCTCCTTATACTTGCTTTGTAATGCTCTAGTTTTCCTAGAAATGAACCGTGAGTTTAGGCCATGTTTCTTACATGTATGAGCCTCATTCCATGATGGTATTAGTATCATTTTGCCATGCTTAGAGGCTGTGGGCCACTGATTTTGTCACCTTTGGCATGCTTGACATGTTTGTTTTGCGTGATGGCTTGTTAGTCTTGAGCATATGATCCATGACCATGCATTGGTTAGGCTATTTAAGTGATTTGGAGTCCTTTCATATGCTATTTCAGTCCCTATATCATGCCTATATGCTTCCATTTACCCTCTTATTCATGCTTTGAAATGTTGCAATGTTATGCCTTGAAATAGGCCTTTTGCATGCTTCCATGTTTAATGCATTTTAGGGCTGCCATATCAAGGTTTTGGGGTGTATTTCTTGCATGCTAAAAATCTGTTTTTGGTTGTCTAATATATGCCATGAGTGGCCATGTTAATGGTAGCAAGGAGTGTTCCCTTTGTGCCTTAGCCTTAGCCCCTTTGACTTGCATGTTTGCATGGGTAATTGGTCACTATTTTAGGCATGTTTTGCCACTGTTTTGGGGAGGTTTGAGGGCTGCCCCATTGTGGTCTAGTCCACCATCACATGCTTGCCTCATGTCTATTGCTTAATTGATTCATTAAGTGTTGTAGTATGTTGGTCTTATTGCTTGATTGGTCCATGTTTGCATGACATTTGCATCTTGTATACTCTTGCATGTTCCATGCTTAACATGGTAGTTGCATGACATTTGGTGTGCTTGCATCCTAATTCTCTGTTGCATCATTTGAGCTATGTTGCATACATGCATTTCATGGCTTGGTTTGGGGTTGTCAAACCAAGCATAAGGGTTGAGGGAAGTTCATACCAAGTGGTGCAACTTGTTTCAACTCTTGGTCCCCGAGGCCCTTGACCAACACATGATAAGGTCTTGGTTTCATTTGTGTGTTTGCATGTATTTTTACATTAAAATGCAATCTTGGTTCCTTAGGCTATCATGCACCAAGATGCATAGTTGATGGCCCAAGAACCAAGGGTCATGCTTCCTTGAGTCCCATGCATGATAGGGAGCATTGACCATGCTTACATTTGCTCTAAAATCCATATCATGCACTGTCTGCCTGCTGTTGCTGTCAAACTGTCCTCTGCAGGAATTTTGTGCCGACCGGCACTTTATGGGTAGCCGATAACCTCTCAAGCAGCCGGTGGTCATTTTACATGGCCGGTGGCCATTCCATCAGGCCGATGGTGTACAGAAGCATACAAGGAAGGTGTTCTGGAGCTTTGGCAATTTTTGGAGGGACAGGGCAGTAAGAACAGAGGCAGCAGTGTCATGATGCGGGTTTCCGGGCAAGTCGGATTCGAGCATGCATCATTCGCGTATCCCGAGGCGGGGCTGCGGCCTTTTCTATTTTGCATTTATTTGTTAAATAATTAGAAATTTTGTAATAATTAATTTATTTATTATTCGGACTGTAATATTTATTCGGTCCCTCCGTGTGATGGCATATTTGTAATAAGTGTGGGTGAGTGTGTGTATGTCTTCCAACCCCCATTTCTTTCTTCCCTTTTATTTACCTGCTTATGATGGTAGATTAGGGCACGTCTATTTTTAGCATACCTTATGCAATGCATGCGTGCATCCATGCATTTGTCTAAACATGCACCGGGCTCGGTACATCATACAAACTGCATCGTACTTTCAATTCCAAATTGAATACGTGATAGTTGTAGCATTTCATGTGCCATTTTAGGGTTAGCCGAGCCTACTCTAAATTGCATCCTTGCCTGTGTTGCATTAGCCACTTGACATGACCTAGGGACATGCATGTCTACTAACTAGTTTCTTGTTTTGGCACGGAGTACGATGTAAGTATTTTACGCTTTAGCATACCACATGCATGTGAATGTTGCCATGACAGTACGCTTACCATGCGGCTAAGTGCTTATGTTTGAATGCCTGTGGGTGGAGGTTGGGTTGCTTGAGTTGGAAAACTCATTGAAATCCGTATTTTAGCCTACTTGCGAGTAGCAAAACCTGAAACGCTTTCAAAACAAACGGATATGCAATGATTATTTCCGAATTAGGCAACCTAGTCTATACTTGTTTGCTGTGCGCATAACGTAGTAAATCTAGGTTAATAACCGGTATAAGAGCATGTAATGTTTTCAAAATCGGATATCACGGTTAGTAAAGACCGGTCTTCGAACCGGGCGAAAGGGGGTGCTCATAGCTGACCTTCCCCGATCGTACCCAAGCTCCCGAGCCAAGACATTTGGTGATGACGGACACGTGGCCTTCGGCACCGAGTCAGGGTTTCCTAAATTCCCCCATTAAAAAATATTTAGGTGGCGACTCTGTAATCTGGCAAAGCAGTCCATGTTTGGCACTACTTTTCAAAAAAAATCTGTTTTTCTTCAAAACGATTTGCCAGAGTTGGACTCTTTGGTTCAAGATTTAGAACCGCAACACAAAAATCGAGTCCGAGCTGTAGCGAGGTCCCCCGCGGGCTTGTTACAGTTAGAAAAGCAATCCAGGATACCCTTATCCAAAGGGAGTGCCTTGAAGCCATGTGACCATTGTCTTTATGACAAGCAGCATAAGTATCATTCAGTTCAAAGAGCAAGGGGAAAATAGAAGTGCCCAGTATGGTGTACTTGGATGTTTGTAGCCCAATCGAAGTGGAGTCACTTTGTGGCTGCAAGTATTTTCTGACTTTTATTAATGATGCATCAAGGAAGTTGTGGATGTATTTCCTGAAGACGAAGGATGAGGTATTCCAGCATTTTCAAGAGTTCCATGCAATGGTGGAAAGAGAGACTGGGAAGAAGTTGAAGTGTCTTCATATAAACAATGGTGGTAAGTACACTTCCAATGCTTTTGAAGCATATTGTGCTAGTAGAGGTATCCGGTACGAAACAACAGTTCCCGGTACCCTACAACACAACAGCGTGGCAGAGAGGATGAACCGCACCATTATTGAAAGAGTCACATGTATGCTCAGAATGGCAAAGTTGCCAAAGTCATTCTGGGTTGAAGCCACCCCATACAGCCTGTTATCTCATCAATAGGTCGCCTTCAGTTTCATTGAATTTTGCAATACCTGAGGAAGTCTAGTCCAAAAGAAAGGTATCATATTCTCACTTGAGAGTCTTCGGGTGTAAAACATTCATACATATCTCCAAGGAAAACAGACAAAAGCTTGATGACAAGTCCACTCCATGCATATTTGTGGGCTATTCGGATGCAACATTTGGGTACAAGTTGTGGGACCTAGTGAATAGGAAGATGTTCAGGAGGAGAGATGTTGTGTTCTAGGAAAACCATACAGTAGCAGATTTTGAGAAGTCTGCAAAGTCTAGAGATGTCATTACTCCATACTTGTTTCCATCTTCTGAGCCATCACAAAATGCTGGATGCAATGATGTGCAACAAGAAGTGCCAGAGTTGTTGGATCCTATGCTAGAAATTGAGGATCATGAGGAAAGAGATGAAGACCCGGATAAAGAAGGTGTTGAGCAGGAGAAGCAACCCCTTCAACCAGAGGCAACTGGGCCTCAGTTGCGGAGATCTAGAAGAGTTGCTATGCCATTAACCAAAAATCCCGCTTTTCAGTATATTCTGATTACTGATGAGGGGGGTCGAGAGTTTTTCGGAAGCAAATAGTCATACAGAGAAAGATTGTTGGATGCAAGCCATAAAAGAGGAGATGAGTTCTTTGCAGAAGAACCACACTTATGAGCTTGTTTCACTTCCAAGAGGCAGGAGAGCCTTAAAGAACAAATGGGTGTATAAGTTAAAGAAAGATGACAATGGTAAACTATTGCAGCATAAAGCTCACTTGGTGGTCAAAGGTTTTGGACAGAAGAGGAGAATTGACTTTGATGAGATCTTCTCCCCCGTTGTGAAGATGACTTCAATCCGAGTAGCTCTAGGATTAGCAGCTCGCTTAAATCTGGAGGTAGAACATATGGATGTCAAGACTGTCTTTTTCTATGGTGATTTGGAGGAAGAGATCTATATGGAGCAACTAGAAGGATTTGAAATTAAAGGGAAACAGAATCTAGTTTGCAAACTGAAAAAGAGTCTCTACGACCTGAAGCAGGCGCCGAGACAATGGTACAAGAAGTTTGATTCATTCATGGTAGATCACGACTACACAAGAACGGTAGCAGACCAGTGTATATATTCGAAGGTTTTCGAATAGAAACTTCATCATTCTACTATTGTATGTCGATGATATGCTGATCATTGAACATGATATTACTATGATCAACAAGTTGAAAAAGGATTTGTCGCAGTATTTTGACATGAAGAATTTAGGCCTAACACAGTAGATTTTTGGTATGAAGATTGTTCCTGACAGGAAAGCCAATTGTCACAAGAGAAATATATTGAACGGGTGATTGAAATGTTTAACATGAAAGATGCCAAACCAGTCAGCACACCACTGGCCAACCATTTCAATGTGACAAAGAGTTCATGTCCCATGACTAGCTCTGAAAGGAAAGAAATGGAGGCAATCCCCTATGCTTCCGTAGTAGGAAGTTTGATGTATGTAATGGTATGTACTCGGCTAGATATAGCTCATGCAGTTGGCGTTGTGAGCAGATTCAATGCCAATCTAGGAAAAGAGCATTGGGAGGTGGTCAAATGGATTCTTTGGTACTTGAAGGGAACTTCAAAGATGTGTCTATGTTTTGGGGGGGCTGAACTAATTTTGCTGATATAGCGGGTGATCTTGATAGTAGAAAATCTACATCAGATTTTCTGTTCACCTTTGTAGGGGAAGCTGTTTCATCACAGTCCAAACTACAGAAGTGTGTTACTTTATCTATAACAGAGACAAAGTACATTGCTGCTACAGATGTTGGAAAAGAAATGTTGTGGTTGAAGCAGTTTCTCCAAGAATTGGGTCTACAACAGAAAGAGTACAAAGTATATTGTGATAGTCAGAGTGCAATTGACTTGAGCAAGAATTCCGTGTACCATTCCCGTACAAAGCAGATTGATGTTAGGTATCATTGGATACAAGAAGTGATGGAAAAGCAACTGATGAAGCTGGTAAAGATTCACACAGACAAAAATCCTTCTGACATGAACCAAGGTTGTCACCAGAGACAAACTGGAAGTTTGTAAAAATCTGACCCGGATAGACTTTAAGTGAGAAGTCAGCTATCCATATGGGAATAGAGAAGAAGAATTGTTAGCTCCAGCCTACATGGAGGAGTTATTGAAAGTTGGCTCCAAGTCAAGAAGTATGAGGGAAGAGGGCAGGTGGCAAACCAGCTCAATAACTCATTTCTTGACTTTTGTTTCCCTCTCCTCGTGTATATATAGATGCTAAGAGAAAGAGAAGAGACAGGAAACACAGAGTGTGTGTTTGTATAATCTGAGTGAGTGAGAGAGCTATAGAGAGAGAGTGAGGTGTAAGTGTTATAAACTCCCTCCGGGATAATTCTATAGTGGATATCTCTCTCCGTGGACGTAGGCTATTGCCGAACCACGTAAATCTCTTGTGTTATTATTTGTGATTGCTTATTGGTGTGCTAAATAGATTCCCGGATCCTAATATTTTAGATCGAAAAGTTGGACAAACCTAAATCGCGTGTTACCCAAAAGAGAACTTAAGAGAGGGGGTGAATTAGGTTTTTACAAATAAAAATAATAATACCCTAATAAAAATTATGACTAGCACAATAGGTAAATATAGTTAATGAAATAAAAATAATTAAAACAAGTGTTCTAACAATTATGTCAGTTAATGATTTTAGCACAGTGAAAATATGAAATATAACTATGGCAATTTAAATAAAATAAAGAGATAAGGGAGAGAGAGGCAAATAAATTTATAGTGATTCGGCTTTAACTTAGCCTACGTCCACTCCTCAAGCTTCACTTGAGATTTTCCACTATGCTCTAGCTGTACAGAGGTGCTAGCAACCTCTTTACAAATGGAGCAATCCTTCACGGATTTTACACAGACTTTCTAAGTCAAGAACACTGAGTGTACTACACTCTTATAAGGTTGAAAAGAATGTGTTTTTGCTTTCACAGAAAGCTACAAGAATTATCTCTCAAAGATAGATATAAAAATGAAGCTCTGGTTTTTCTATAAACCTCACACAGGAAAGATGGGCTTAAAGCTGTACGTCTCAGTGTATAATTTTTGAAAGATGATGTAAACAAAAATTGAAGAACACTTCTTAGAGAATTTTTTTGAAGAATAGAGGTGAGTGATTATAGATCAAAGAATATTTTCTGATTTTTTGAAACTTGTTTATATTAGAGGCTTTGCTATATATAATGAAACTTATAACCGTTTATAGCCATTATATTCATTTGAATTTATAGCCATTTATAGCCATTATATTCATTTGAATTTATAGCCGTTTATAGCCGTTGTATTCATTTGAATATCTTCCACTCCATCATTACTAATTTGAATATCTTCTATTTGAACCTTTTGGCTTGCTGTTGTGTTGGGCTGTTTGAACCTTTTGGCTTGTTGCTGTGCTAGGCTGTTTGAACCTTTTGGCCTGCTGCTATGCTGGGCTATTTGAACCTCTGGTTTGGGCATTATTTTTGGGTTGAAATGAACTCCTGATTTAAGCAAATATTAAATACATTCAAACAATATTTGGGATAAAAATTTAGGTGAGAAATAATAATGGGACAAAATAAATTTTAATTATATTTTTCTCTTTCAAATAAATTAAAACATAATTAAATAAATTATCAAAATAAATTTTGGATTCTATTTTTCTTTTTCAAATAAATTAAAATATAATTAAATAAATCATCAAAATAAATTTTGAATTCTATTTTTCTCTTTCAAATAAATTAAAACATAATTAAATAAATCATCAAAATAAATAAGTCTAACAATCTCCCATTTTTTTATTATGACACACAATGATGTTTTGATTTGATTTGGGAGTAAGAAAAACTCCTCCTCAAGTCATGCTCCCTGAATTCATTTCTAAATACATAGGTTAGCATATGTGTAATAAATAAACTTTAATTAGAGACATGATATGGGATTAAGATATCAAACTATAAATACATAACATCAGATTAGTTTGAAAATAATACCATAATTTAAAAATAAATACCATAATACATAACATCATAAGTTTTCTCCCCCTATGACATTATCAAAAGGAAATCATGGGTCAGAATCTGGAGAAGGAGAAGGAGAAGGAGGAGGAGGAAAATGATAGGGATAAATGGCAGCAAAAAATAGATAATCAAAACATTTATATACATATATATATATATATGATTCGACCAACAAAAGATAGGGATAACGCGGCCTCGCTTTTGCGTCAGCCGACTGACAAAAGTGAGACGGGTCAATCAGCTGCCTCAACTCTCTCTTCCTCTTGTCTTCTTCTCCTCCATCTTCTTTTTAAGCACTCTATTCGCTTTCTTCTTCCTCATTTGCTTCCATCCCTTTCGTCTTCTGCGTGAGAGAGATAGAATAGAGAGACTGAGCAGAGTAGAAAGGCTGTCAAAAACGACCCTCATTTTGATTACATATCTCTCTCTCTCCCACTTCATGGCCTCGTCCCGTTCCCTTACTTTGTTTCCGGACCTGAATGATTCCGTAAGCGCTGCTGGGCCAAGTGCCTCGGCTTTTACTCTTCCCAACCTTCCTATGATGTCGATTGAGCAAATAATGGCAACTCAATCAGACATTGAAGCCAATCATTTCACACTGACATCCTGTATGGAGACGGCAACTGCAGTCACAAAATTGGCTCACCGACTGCAGAACAGACGAGTGAGCTCCATCAGGTCAACACCCAACTATCTTACTCCAACGCATGTACAAGCATGCGCGAGCAGAGATAGGCGCACTGAAAGCCAAAAATAAAGAGCTTAAATGAAAGACCACCTCCATGGCCCAATTTGGAGCAACGTCGTTCTTGGCTTTTGATAGTCGGCGGGGAGTACTCGCTCCCGACGAAAGCACGGGGGCAGGGACGTCAAGCGTCGCCCAAGGTGATAAAAAGAAGAAGAGAGCGGTGGAAGAGGCAAGTAAGTAAAATCGGCGTATGGCCGTAAAAAAAATGAAGGGTTTTTTTTTTTTTTTTAATCTTAATATGTTTATTTTGATCGGCGTATGGCCGTAAAAAAATGAAGGTTTTTTTTTATGTAAATATTTGTATTTTGATTTGTTTTTGTTTTTATGTTTAATACTGAAAAATGAAATTAAAAAGCAGAAAAAAATAAGAAAATTAAGCCTAAACAAAAAATAATTGTCACGACCCGCTCCCCGTATCCAAGGGTTAAGCATCGTGATGGCCAGTAACTGAGGTTACCTCCGACCAATTCTTAAACAAATCAATAAACGCGAGCGGAAGTAATATTTAAATGAGGGTACCAAAATAATTATTGGAACTTCTATTTTTATTACAAAATTATATTGACCAAAAAGGCCGATATTTACATAGAAAAATATTAATAAAAACGCTGTGTGTGTCTATTCCGCAGCCCCGCATCTAAGACTTTCCAAAAGCTATTTCCTGAAAATTTGTAAACAACTATAACCAGATGGCAGAGTGAGAAATATTATACCAAGAGTATAAGGGACACGAAATGACCATGGATAGTTATGTAGCCAAAACATTTACATAACTCAGTCTGGTGAATAAATCATTGGTAAACAAATCATTTAAGTGGCAGAAACTGAAATATAGAAATTATGTAATTAAATAATCATAACCACGGTACCGAACAGAATAGAACAGAGGTCATAGAAGTGACAGTCAGAACAGAGGTACGGAATCAAGAGGTGGCTCGTACGAACTCTAAAGTTGGCTCTCACAATAGTGTAGCACTTAGCACTGTACAACACTTTACTCTGTACCGAATAAGGTCAATGGATCCATGACAAACAGAGGGTCACAAAGTGACCAAACAGAAACTAATGGTTATTTAAGTCCCCCAAGGCGTGGGACTCCCGTGATGGTACTTACAAAACATAATTATTTATAAGCTTATAGTCAAATATTCTTTAAAATATAAACAAACATATCCATGGGTTTCATTTTCACAAATAAGGTTCAGAAATTAAACTACGTAACTGAAATATTTATATAATTTATAATAGTTTATAAAACATAACTTGTATAAAATAAATATGGTAAGTCAAAACATGTGCAAAACAAATAATGGTAACTCAAGGTATAATACAACTCACCTTAACTTTAATACCTCACGCTTTCTTTCCACTACTAAAGACCTTTTTAACTTCCATTATTTTTCCTTCTTTCTCCTTCCTTTCTCTCTTTCTTCTTTCTTCCTTTTCTTTCTTTTCTTCTTTCTTTCTTTCCTTCTCAGGTTGATCAACTCTCCCTATTTATAGAGAGGTGAGGCTATTCATCGGCCAACACGTGGCTGATTCAAATCCTCCACAGATTGTTTTATAATTCTCATAGATTTATAGTTATCTTAAGAAATAATTAAGATAATTACACTTTGGCCCAATATTTTAATATAATTATATAAATAAATTAATTCCTAATTAAATTACGCTTTATGATATACCAACAGTAAATTAATTATTTATTTTACTACCACACCCATTATTATTATTATTATTATTTATTTATACTTTGACCCCCTAAATTCATAATAATTATCTTATTTTACAAAATTACACATTATAATACAAAATAAATCATACATTTTTGTCAACTGTAATTAAATACTATTAGTATAAATTTTACAGAATAATTAAAAATCTGGGTTGTTACAATAATAATGAGAAAAAAATAAAAATAAAAGAAATTAAGCCTAATAGCAAAATGAAAAAAAATAAAATAAATTAAAATAAAATAATACTAGCAGAAATTAAACTTAATGAGACGTTGGTGTTGCTGGAATGGTAATGCAAAAAAAATATCATGAGGGTTTAAAAAAATCAATGTATGCAAAGTTAATTTTACCTCAAGATGCAGAACCAAAAAAAAATTACACAGTTGAGAATAATAAACTGTTAAGGAGAATAAATGTATGAAGGACTTGAGAGCATTCAACTGATATAAATGTTTCCATATCAATGTAGCAATACACATATATCATTTTAACAAAAATTCAAATTTCACAGTCATAACAAAACTTTTTAAGTAGAAATCGACATTCCAAGCTCGCCACGAATAAAATTGAAGCGATCCTCGCTTAGGGGTTTTGTGAAAATATCCGCCAATTGCTTGTCGGTGTTTACAAATTCAAGTACAATATCCCATTTTGAACATGATCTCTTAAAAAATGATGTCGAATTTCAATATGTTTTGTTCGTGAGTGTTGAACCGGATTTTTGCTTAAATTGATGGCACTAGTATTATCACATTTAATAGGGATATGATCATAATGCAAATCAAAGTCCTCCAATTGTTTTTCATCCAAAGTATTTGGGCACAACAACTTCCGGAAGCTATATATTCAGCTTCGGCCGTTGATAAAGCAACAGAATTTTGCTTTTTGCTAAACCAAGATACTAATGAGTTACCAAGAAAGTGACAAGTGCCACTGGTGCTTTTTCTATCAAGTTTGCATCCGGCAAAGTCGGCATCCGAGTAACTAATTAAATCAAATGCAACACCTCTAGGATAAAACAGTCCCAAATTTTGAGTGCCAACAAGATATCTAAAAATTCTTTTAACAGCACTGAGATGTGATTCCTTAGGATTTGATTGATATCTAGCACACATACAAACACTAAACATAATATCGGGTCTACTTGCAGTTAAATAAAGAAGTGAGCCGATCATACCTCGATATTTTGTTTGATCAATGGACTTACCTTTTTCATCTTGTCTAGCTTAATGGATGTGCTCATAGGTGTTCCAGCTATTTTTGAGTCATACATACCAAACTTTTTGAGTAGTTCTTTTGTGTACTTAGCTTGGTTGATAAAAATTCCTTCCTTACATTGTTTGATTTGAAGCCCAAGGAAATAATTTAGCTCCCCATCATGCTCATCTCAAACTCACCTTGCATACACTTAGCAAATTCCTTACACAAGGTTTCATTAGTAGCACCAAATATAATGTCATCCACATATATTTGCACAATAAGTAAATCATCATTTTTAGTTTTAACAAAAAGTGTTGTGTCAATCGTTCCTCTAGAAAAATTATTTTCAATCAAAAATTTACTTAATCGTTCATACCATGCACGAGGTGCTTGTTTCAAACCATATAAAGCTTTTGATAGTTTAAAAACATGATTTGGAAAAGCATGATCTTCAAAACCTGGGGTTGTTTAACATAAACTTCCTCATTTATAAAACCATTAAGAAAGACACTTTTTACATCCATTTGATAAAGTTTGAAATCTCTAAAACATGCAAATGCAAGTAACATGCGAATGGCTTCTAATCTAGCAACCGGAGCAAAGGTTTCATCGAAATCAATACCTTCTTGATTGTATCCTTGTGCAACAAGTCTAGCCTTGTTTCTTATAATTGTGCCGGATTCATCAAGCTTGTTTCGAAAGATCCATTTGGTACCGATAATGGTATGATCTTTAGGTTTTGGCACAAGTTCCACACTTTGTTTCTCTCAAATTGGTTAAGCTCTTCATGCATAGCTATCATCCAATGTTCATCGAATTCGGCTTCTTGAAAGTTTTTAGGCTCAATCTGTGAGAGAAAAGCCAAGTTACTACAAATGTTTCTAAGTGAAGAGCGAGTTTCAATACCTTTTGTAGGGTCACCTAGGATTAAATCCTTAGGGTGATTATGAACAAACTTCCATTCTCTTGGCAAATCATCATTGTTTCCTCCTTCTTCTTGAGGTGGGAGAATAGGTTGTTCAATCTCTTTGTTCAACTTACATGGTTGGTTCTCTTCTTTGTAGATACTTGAATCTTTCACATTTGGTTCCAAATCTATATTATCACTAACAATTTGCTTTTGAGCAGAGATGTTAGTTTCATCAAATGCCACATGTATAGATTCTTCCACAACAAGAGTTCTTTTATTAAAAACACGATAAGCTTTGCTAGTTAAGGAATAGCCAAGAAAAATTGCTTCATCAGATTTTGAATCAAATTTACCTAAGTTATCCTTACCATTATTATGCACAAAACATTTACAACAAAAACATGCAAGTGACTAATGTTGGGCTTTCTATCATGCCAAAGTTCATAAGGAGTCTTTTTGAGAATAGGTCTAATTAATGCACGATTTAAAATATAGCATGCGGTGTGAACGGCTTCGGCCCAAAAATATTTAGGAAGATTATTTTCGCAAAGCATTGTTCTACTCATCTCTTCTAAAGTTCTATTCTTCCTTTCTACTACACCATTTTGTTGAGGGGTTCTAGGTACTGAAAAATTATGTCCAATACCATGCCCATCACAAAACAATTCAAATTTCTCATTTTCAAGTTCTCTACCCTGGTCGGTTCAAATATTAGTAATAAGAAAGCCTTTTTCATTTTGAATTCTACGACAGAGTTTTGTGAAAGCAAAAAATGTTTCATCTTTGTGTGCTAAAAACATAACCCACGTAAATCTTGAATAATCATCAACAATAACAAGACAATAATGTTTACCACCTAGACTAGATGTCCTTGAGGGACCAAATAAATCCATATGCAATAGTTGTAAAGGTCTAGCTGTGGAAATATGAGATTTTGATTTAAATGATGTTTTAGTTTGTTTTCCTTGTTGACAAGCACTACAAAGATAATCTTTTTCAAATTTAATTTTTGGAAGTCCAATGACCAAATCCTTTCTCAAAAGTTTAGCAATTAAATCCATATGAGCATGACCAAGTCTTCTATGCCATAACCAACTATTTTCATTATTAACATATAAACATTTAACATCACTAGCATAGAGATCATTAAGATGAAAAACATAAACATTATCATGGCGATTACCAACGAATAAAGCTTTATGATCATTTGTGCTTTCAATTGTGCAATGTGATTTATCAAAAATAACTCGATTACCTTTATCACATAATTGACTAATACTAAGTAGGTTATGCTTAAGTCCATCAACAAGTAAAACATTTTCAATAGAAGGGTTAGGAGAAATACCGATGCTACCAATACCGATGATTTTTCCTTTCTTGTTGTCTCCAAAAGTAACAAATCCTCCATCTTTCGATGATAGTTTAGTAAAGAATGATTTATCTCCGGTCATGTGTCTGGAACATCCACTATCAAGGTACCACTTCCCTTCTTTAGCTTTGGACTTAAAGCAAACCTACAAGATGACAATCAAGTGTTGGTTTTTGGTACCCATAGTTTCTTGGGTCCTTCTTGGTTAGTTTTGTTAGATCCCTTAATAATCCAAATCTTTTTAATTCCCATGTTCATATTCTTTTTGAATGGACAATAAGATATATAATGGCCTTTCTTTCTACAATAATGACAAGTAATATGAGGGTGTGTCATGAGAGGTGCCTTTTCAAAAATTGTATTGAGATTCTTTTGTTTCTTAATAGGGTCATATCCAATGCCCGCTTTATCGAAAACACATCTTTGATTTCCAAGAAGCATGTTGAGATTATTCTACCTTTTACAAAATTTTCAAGTGTTTTTGTTAAATCATCAACATTGTTTTTTAAAGTAGTTTTCTCATTAGAGATAGTCAAAATCATTTTTCAAAATAATTTTTTCTTTCTTTAATTCTTCTACATTAATAGATAAAGATGCAACAGATTTTTCAACACATTATTTTTTGGTACAAAACTTTTCTAAATTCATTCTTGTAGTTCATGGAATGCACTTTCAAGTTCTTCATAAAGAGTAGTTACCTCATCTTGAGTAGAGTCTTCATCTTCAAGAGCCATGAGACATAAGTTGGCTACTTCATTTTCAATTTCATCACTTGAGCTTTCATCTTCACTTTCTCTCCAATATGCTACCATGGTCTTCTTGTTTCTTTTGTAGTCTTTTCCATGGTTTTTCAATTTTGGCAATCCATCTTCATATGTCCAGGATTTTTGCACTCATAGCAAATAATAGGTTCTTTCTTGTTATCTTTGTTGTACTCCTTTTTGAAAGGTCTTCTTCCTCCATAATTGTTTTCTTGAAGTGCTTTTTGGAGATTTCTACTAAAACATGGCATAGCTTTCATCCTCACTGGAATTTTCATGTTCTTCTTCATTTGATGAGGCTTTGAATGTAATTCCACTTTTCTTTTTGTTTTCAACATCCTCATGATCTTTCATGGTGATCTCATGAGTCATAAAGAACCCATAGCTTATCCAATCCAAGTGTGGGAGATCTTTGCTTCTATAATGGCGTACCTTTGCTTCCCAATTCTTTGGTAAACACCTAAGAATTTTCTCACAAACTCACTGTTTGTATAAATTTTGCCAAGAGATTTCAAAGAGTTTACAATTTCAGTAAATCTAGTAAACATACTTGAAATAGATTCATCAGAGTTCATTTTAAACAATTTATAACTATGAACAAGCATATCAATACGAGATTCCTTCACTTAGTTTGTACCTTCATACGTTATCTCTAGTTTGTCCCAAATTTCTTTTGCCGAATCACAACTTGAAATTCTATTATACTCCTTAGAGTTTAATCCACAAACAAAAGTGAGTTTGGCTTTAGCATTGGCTTGCAATAATTTGTGATCCCTCTCATCACATTCATTTTCTGTTTTACGTATACTAATATTGTCTACTAATTTAGTAGGAATTTTTGGACCTTTGGTGACAATAATCCACATGGCATAATCAGTGGCTTGAAGGTCATCTTATCTTTCCAATGACTATAGTTGTTTCCGTCAAACAATTGTGGCCTATTTGTGGCTTGTCCTTCAGCTAAGGTTGTCATGGATCGAAACTCCCTGATGGTTAAATCTAAAACAAGAGTCTAGGCTCTGATACCAATTGTTACCCAAAAGACAACCTAAGAGGGAGGTGAATTAGGATTTTTACAAATAAAAATAATAATACCCTAATAAAAATTATGACTAGAACAATAGATAAATATAGTTAATGAAATAAAAATAATTAAAACAAGTATTCTAACAACTATGTCAGTTAATGATTTTAGCACAGTGAAAATATGAAACATAGCTATGGCAATTTAAATAAAATAAAGAGATAAGGGAGAGAGAGGCAAACAAATTTATAGTGGTTCGGTTTCAACTCGGCCTACGTCCACTCCTCAAGCTTCACTTGAGATTTTCCACTATGCTCTAGCTTCACAGGGGTGTTAGCAACCTCTTTACAAATGGAGCAATCCTCCACGGATTTTACACAGACTTTCTAAGTCAAGAACACTGAGTGTATTACACTCTTATAAGGTTGAAAAGAAGGTGGTTTTTCTTTCACAAAAAGATATAAGAATTATCTCTCAAAGATGGATATAAAAATGAAGCTCTGATTTTTTTGTAAACATCACATAGGAAAGATGGGCTTAAGGCTATACGTCTCAGTATATAATTTCTGAAAGAAGATGTAAACAAAAATTGAAGAACACTTCTTAGAGAATTTTTTCAAAGAATAGATGTGAGTGATTATAGATCAAAGAATATTTTCTGATTTTTTGTAACTTGTTTACATTAGAGGTTTTGGTATATATAATGAAACTTATAATTGTTTATACCAGTTGTATTCATTTGAATTTATAACCGTTTATAGCCGTTGTATTTATTTGAATATCTTCCACTCCATCATTACTAATTTAAATATCTTCCACTTGAACCTTTTGGCCTGCTGCTGTGCTAGGTTGTTTGAACATTTTGGCTTGTTGCTGTGCTATGTTATTTGAACCTTTTGGCCTGCTGCTGTGCTGGGCTGTTTGAACCTTTGTTTTTGGCTGTTTGAACCTCTGGTTTGGACATTATTTTTGGGTTGAAATGAACTCTTGATTTAAGCAAATATTAAATACATTCAAACAATATTTAGAATAAAAGTTTAGGTGAGAAATAATGGGACAAAATAAATTTTGATTCTATTTTTCTCTTTCAAATAAATTATCAAATAAATTTTGGATTCTATTTTCTTTTTCAAATAAATTAAAATATAATTAAATAAATCATCAAAATAATTTTGAATTCTATTTTTCTCTTTCAAATAAATTAAAACATAATTAAATAAATCATCAAAATAAATAAGTCTAACATCGCGTATGGATTGTGCGATCGTCGTTGGAAGTCGTTGGCGGCAAGATTTGAAGCCTTCAATAGTCGGCGAGATCGTTTGTCGACGACGGTAAGATCAGGTTTTTGAGAGGACGAAGAGTTGAGCACTAAGTCGACGATCACTATTAGAGGAGTTCTCATCAATAAAGAAAATGAAAATAGAAGAGAGAGAGAAAGAGAAAGAGAGAGAGATAGATAGAGAGAGATTCTTCGAGAGAGACAGAGATTTTGTGTGATTTTATATATTTGTATATACATTAATATAAATAATATATTTTATATTATATAAATAATATAAATAAAAACGAAACAAACAAACAAATAATGGAGAAAATTGGAAGAAAAACAAAGAAAATGTGAAAAGAAAGGGCGTAGTCACATCTCCCATACCCGTCCTCAACCATTATATATATAATAAAATATCATATTATTATATTTTTATATATTATATTATATATAATTTAAATAAAAAATAAAAAATATATAATTGGTGTCAGCTGCCCACCACTTCTATATATATTATTTATTATAATATTGTATTATTTATATTATTTATATTTTGTTTTTCCAAGATCTTTTGCCTATATGAGGCAAGTGAAGCAATTAGGGGAGTGAGGCAGAGGTTTCGGCCATGGGAGCGAAGGGCAGCAAGAACAAAAGAGAAGTAGGAGAGTATAATTTGTATATATTAGAGTGTGGTAGTTTCTTATTTGGGTGGAGATGAAATCTTGATTAAATAATTGAGGTAAATTGTATTTAATATTTTTTATTTTGATTTAATTTGGATAAATTGTATAACTTTTAGATCTTTTTGTACAATAAACGTTTTATTAAAATTATGTTAGACAATTATTTTCACTACTGTATGTTAAAATTATTAGACGAGTCATATCTGATCAGACAGGTCGTGCATCAACCTTACTTTAGTTTAGTTTAGTTTAGTTTAATTTAATTTAGTTTAGTGGTGACAGTCCATGCTAAGCGAAGATAATTCATGACTTTCTAGTTTTAATATACAAATCTTCTTGACGATATATTTCTGATTAACTTACACGTCATTTTATCCAAATTAATGATTTTCTAAAAACTAATACAATAATCCCTGATTATAAGGTTAGTGGCAAATTCAAAATCCTGATAAATTTCTTATTTTATTTTATTTATTTTATGTTTTATTATTTTCAAAATTAATTTTCTTAAATTACTTTAATTATTATTTTTGTATCAAAACAATTTGATTAGTCCCTGAGATCGACACCTGATCTTAACAGCTATATTTCGGAATAGTAATTATTACTTGGATTTAAATATAATATTTTAGTATGTAAACGACCATATCAATAATCTTTTGATTACAAATTTTTTTTTTTTTAATATATATGAAATGCCTCATTTAGGATTCAGCCAACCCCATAAATGACAAGTTCTGCTAACTATATTAACAATAGATGGATAGAATAAGAACATCGCATTGAAAGTGTAAGAATTAATGGTTATAATTAAAAGTGAAGCAACAAAAATAAAATTTCAGTGAAAGTACGTAAGTGATAAGTGTAATTGAATTTTGGGTTAATTACACTTTCACTTATATAGTTTGAATTAAATTTTATTTTAGTATTTATTATTTTAAATTGAATAATTTAATCTTTATATTTTAAGTTTAGTTTTAATCTAGTTTTTTTGTCTAAATTAGAAATTAAAATCAACAATTTTAGAATACTTTTTTTTTTTCCTAAGACATAAATTAAAAGTTAAAATTAATAATTTTAGAACCTTTATCAATTTTATAAGGTGCACACATAAATAAAATTAACAAAAATTTAGATAAAAAGATTAAACTTAAATCAAAACAATAAGAATTAATGTGAAAGAAAGGATGAACAATGTAATTAACCTTGAACTTTTTCTTTGTTTCTCTCTTCACACGCAAGAGCGAGTCCAGATCCTCTACTTTGATCTCTCTACTTAGCTCCTTATTTGGTGGGTCATTGGGCCCACTTTTGGGCTCAATTTCAATGATTCGAATTGTTCATGTTTTAAGATTTATCGAGTGTATCATCCTTGTAAAAAATCAAATCCATTGGATATCAGAAACTATGTGTTTGGATCATCGAACTAAAAGTTTTATTAAAAAATAAAACTGTTTATTAATTTTTTTTTAATATACGATTTTTAGTTCGATGGTCTGAACGCGTAGTTTTCAATATTCGATCACTTAATTTTTTATATGTATGATATACTCAATAAATTTTAAAATATAAACTGTTCATATTATCAAAATTTAGCCAAAAAGTGGGCCATATAACCCACCAAGTAAGAAGCCAAATAGAGAGATACAAGGAGAGGATCGTTGCTCCACAAGAGCTAGTGCTGATACACTTCTCTTCTTTTTCCAGTAACCGCCGTACCGGTATCACCGCCTCTCTCTCTCTCTGTTATCTCTCTGTATCTTCCCCAATCCCAAATGTATATCTCTGTGTTGTTGTTTCATTGAGTGTTCCATTTTGATATATCTCGAACCTTTTTACTGCTTTTGTCTATCATCTGAATTCAATGTACTACTGTTACAAGTTAATTCAATCTTGCTTCCTTTAATTAGGGTTCTTAACTAATCAATCAGTTAATGCCTTAATATCTTCTTATTTATTATTATATTGACTGAGTTTATATGTATGTATGTATTTTGCAACTGGTTTGTGGGAATCTTTTGCATGCTTCTTCTTGACACTCTGATTGGTTGCTCGGAAAACAGTGGGAAAAAAAAGAAGAAGAAAGCTTGAATACCCAATCCCCTGTATTACTGTGTTCCCTGATCAAACTATGGTATTGGCTTTAGTAATGGATGTGTGTAGTGCCTTTTTTCACTGAAATGCAAATTGTGATTTTTTTTCTTTTCCTGAATTTTTTCTCGGGAACCAAACAGGGGTTGTGGCCTGAAAATTGAGCTGATTTGTGTTATTGTACATGTGTTTTATGTGATAGCAGAGGAGAGTACCTTTGGCAGTGACAATGGTGAGGTTTTCAGTTCAATTCATGTTGTTATGGTGGTCATGCATTGCAATGGCAATGGCTGATGAGTATGTAAAGTACAAAGATCCGAAACTGCCGGTGGGTGTTCGAGTGGAGGATCTTCGGAGGCGGATGACTTTGGCAGAGAAGATTGGTCAGATGGTGCAGGTAGATAGGTCTGTTGCCACTGATGAGGTCATGAGGAATTACTCGATAGGTAAAAATAAAAAAAGAAAATAAAAATTCCCTTAGAATTCTGGATATTGAATGCATTTTTGTGGTCTGTTATATTTGGGAATTTAATGAATAGAGTCCTTATTAATAGTGATTTTCATTTCCTTTGGGACCTGGTATTGTCAAATTAATATGGACCGAAATGTAGTTAATGTGACTTACACCTAGGTCTTTTGAAAATTTGTAGTTTAGTCTTATTAATAATGATTCTCATTTTCTTTGGAACCTTGTATTGTCAAATTAATATGGACCAAAATGTAGTTAATGTGACTTACACCTAGTTCTTTTTAAAATTTCTAGTTTTATAAGTTGAACTCAAGTTATTATGTGAAAATATATATATATATATATATCAGCTGCCAATGGTGGAGCCAAGAAATAAATTTGGGGGTGGGGGTGGGGGTGGGGAAATAGTTGAAGGTGTTCAACTTGCCTTAAATTGATTCATACAGCCCTTAATCACTCATAAGAGCACTCCTAAAATTGCAGCTTCGATGAGTTTTCGCCTTTATATGCAATAAATGGTCCTTTCTCTTCTTCTTCTTCTTCTTCTTCTTCATCCTTTTTCCTTCTATTTGGCTTGTGGTTATTTAGAGATTTCACTATGTAATTCTTTAGAGGTTTCAGGTATGTCCTTGTTTAGAGTTGTCTTTTTATTTATTTATTTTTATATTATGTTTTGTGATTTTAGTTTATACACAATTATGTGCAACAGTGAAAACAGCTTCATCTTTGGTTCATCTTTTTGTCTACAGGGAAAAAAAGAAAAAAAAAAAGGGTGACTGAAGAAATGTTTCAAATGTATTTTATGTATGCTTATCAAGGCTAATAGATGAAGCATTAAATCTGGTTTAGGAGGCTGCATTTGCAAAATTGCAGCAACCCTACATTTCTTGATAAACCAATCAAATAAGAAATTACATTACTGCTAATGAAGGAATAGAGGTGGATTGATCAAAGGAAAATATACATTTTGCTTGAGAACAAGGGGATGACTATAAGAACATGGAGAAATAACACTTTGGTAGGAGAAAAAACAGTCTACACATTATTTAATTCCACAAAACTTCCAAGAAATAAAAAATACTGTTATACTTAATACAGTTTTATTCATATGGAAACAAACATTTCAATGTGCAAATTGTAGGAAGTTTTTTGAAGAAAAATAAAAACATTAAGGGCTGGATCAAAAAATAAAAACATTAAGGGCTGGCTATAAATGATCTAGAGGGGCCATATATAAATTTTTAGGGGCAAATTAGAAAGGTTTCTTTATAAATAAAGGCAAAAGTGCAATTGTTAATAAGCTTAGGTGGGCAAACCGTTATGCTTATCCAATTATTCTTAAATTTTCTTTTTCACTAGTTTACTTTTAAATTATATATGCTAATATTCATCTAGATGACGTATATACAACACAAACACACACAAGATTCTATGCATAAGAAACTCTAGATTTGCTATGGAACCTAGATGTTACATATATTGCTGCTTTGTTGCTTTCTGTCTCGATTTGTACTTTTCTCACTTGGTCCTTTTCCTATTAATTCATTTTCTACAAGCTTGCATGTGTGTAATTGGCCAGCCTAAGAAATGAACGTCCCTTTTAACTTCTTGAAAAAGAGATATTACGGGAAGTTTTAGTATCCTTGTGTCCTTAATCACAATAAGAAAATGGGAATGATGTTGAGTTAGTGAGTCAGTAAAGAACATTGTTATTTGTTTGTTGTGCAGGGAGTGTGCTGAGTGGTGGCGGGAGTACACCCCTTTTACATGCTAGTGCCAAAGATTGGGTTAAAATGGTGAATGAGTTTCAGAAGGGTTCATTATCTAGCCGTTTGGGGATCCCAATGATTTATGGGATTGATGCTGTTCATGGACACAATAATGTATATGAAGCTACAATATTTCCGCATAATATTGGACTTGGAGCAACCAGGCAAGTAGAAAATTTTAATTTCTTTGAATGAATGCATTTCGTATACCCCCTTCCACGCTTCTAATTTTTCTTGTATTTTCAGAGCAAATTTGATATTGTACTATTGAAGGTCCTAGCTAATAACAATGTCAGTTCATTAAAGGCTTGACTAATTTGTATCTGCATTGACTGTTCATTACATTCCTGCAAAAACATAAAAATGGAAGCATAACTCCTAAACTATAGTTACCTAGCCCATCTTCAAGAGGGGAAACTCAGTGATGAAGCTTGTTTTAGTTATAATAAGTTGGCTGCCCTAGCAAAAATTTCATATAAACTTCTTCTCCATATGCTATCTTATTTGGCACTTTAGATTGTGCCAGTGGTAGGGCTGTTTGAGTAAGTTGTTAGATTAAAACTAAATTGCATTATTCCATTATACTTCACTTCACCAGGGATCCTGAGCTTTTGCGGAGAATTGGCGATGCAACTGCTCTTGAAGTCAGGGCTACTGGGATTCCTTACATCTTTGCTCCTTGTATTGCAGTAAGTAACCATATTATACTAACGATCAGAAATTTTCATTTATATATGGTGTTTTTAAGCAAATTTCTTTTCTTCCCAAGGTTGCAAGCATTTCATGGAACCTTTTTTTATAGGTTTGTAGAGACCCTAGATGGGGTCGGTGTTATGAGAGCTATAGTGAAGATCCCAAAATTGTTCGAGAAATGACCGACATTATATTGGGGTTACAAGGAGAAAATCCAAATAGTTCTCTTAAGGGAGTACCGTATGTTGCAGGAAGGTATGGATTCTATTAAAGTTAAAAATAAGCTCTGTTTTGGGAAATCCAGTAAAGTTATTAACATTATTCTCCTGATCTTGTTGACTAATAGTAGAAGCGAAGAATTAATAGGGTGAGCCACTCTGGTTTTCAAATGATATTTATGCTATAAAGCTAACATATTCTTATATCTGATTAGCCAAGAAACTAAGCTACTTTTTTGTTTTGTTTTGTTCTGTTTCTCCCATGCTCACCCTATTAATGGGTATCTAGCCTTACAACTTGATTTCATAATTAAACATTTTACCTAAAAAATCTCTTTGGTTTGTCATCATTCCTACACCAAACCTACATGATGGAATTAACAATTGCTTAATTGCCACAAATAACTCACAAAACGGCAGGAACAAGGTTGCAGCTTGTGCAAAGCACTTTGTGGGTGATGGTGGGACAACCAATGGTCTCAATGAAAACAACACAGTGATTGACATGCATGGATTGCTTAGCATTCATATGCCCGCCTATAGTGACTCAATCAGTAAAGGTGTCTCCACAATCATGGTTTCCTACTCCAGCTGGAATGGTGAAAAGATGCATGCCAATGGCAATCTAATTACTCAGTTTCTCAAGGACAGCCTAAAGTTTAAGGTGAGGTTCATATAATGCCCATGCTTGTAACTTTCTGTTAATAATTGAACAGGGGCTATGTTGCTTGGACAGTAAAAACTTAAGGCTGAATTTTGTCCATTTGCATGGATCCTTTTATGAACAGGTTTGTACATAGGCAACTCTGATGCTTGGATTTGACCACTTAACATGAAAAATATCTACTCATGAAATTTGACTTCAAAAGATATATTGCATATAGACAAAGATCAAAATTTTGTTTCGGTATATTTTTTCTATTAGCTTGGAAATGGAAACGTTTCGGAAAAAAGAAGGCAAATGAAAATGAGCATTGTTAAATATTCTTAATAGGTATTGAAATGACTCATTGTTTCGATATGTTTCGTAGAATTCTGTTGTGCTTCAGTATGTTTCATTGTAAACATTGACATTTCGGTATTCTAGTAATGTTTCATTATAGTATTCTAGTGAGGTTTCCTAGGAAACTGGATCATTTCATCCGTTTCGATGGAAAATAAACGAAAGTTTGTTCCTTGCATATGGATGTTAAGCTTGGTTATTTACTTAATTTTTGTGATCTACTTGGATGTGTTTGGATTTCAATTTGTATTTGAATGCTCCCATTGTAGTTTGTGTGGCATTCGAAGTGAATATTTATTACCTGAAATGGGGCTATTGTGAAACTACGGGCCTCACCCTATTTAGTGGCGGCTGACATTCTTATGTCTTCTAGAAATGGTAAACATCATTGTGAGATGGCTGCCACTTTCGTAAATGACTTTATTCTAGGTAAAATACATTTTTAAATAAAAGCACTGTAAAATGACAATGTGCCCATTGGCAGAGAGTTATCTCACAAATCTAAAGAAAAAAAAAAAAACCATACCCCCTCAGTCCCAAAATATTAGTCCCTTTTGGAGAATCGAACTTTTTTTAGTAGTACAATTATTACACTTCAAAAATATTAACTTTCCAAAACTACCCTTTGGTAGTACAATAATTACACTTCAAAAATATGTTAATGAATTTAAAAAGAATGGCAAAATAGGAAATTCATGTTATTTTAGTCCTTGATTTTTTAAAAGAGACTAATATTTTGGTACAATGAAAAATGGAATAAGGGACTAATATTTTGGGACGGAGGGAGTAGCCAATTACAGAAGTCATAGCTTTTTAATGCATGCTGAATCTACTAATACCTTTCACCATTATGCTATTGCCTATACCTGGGGCCTGGGCTTATTCTGCATAGACTGAAAGAATGTCATGGTTGCTGTGCTAATTATTCTGATTCGGATGAAATGTCAGGGTTTCGTTATCTCAGATTGGGAGGGCATTGACAGGATTACCACTCCACCTCATTCAAACTACACTTACTCCGTCCAGGCTGCTATTTTAGCTGGCATCGACATGGTTAGTGCTTCTCTTCATGGACAAACGTCAGCTTAAGACTGATTCACTGAATTGAAGAGGAGAATTTCCAGCCAACTCCAGTATAGTTGATAGCAACTGTTAATGGAAGTGTGAATTTAACTTAAGATATTGCTCCTGGACTTACAGGTCATGGTTCCATACAATTATACTGAGTTCATTGATGACCTCACCAAACTCGTGAAGCACAAGATTATCCCTATGGATCGTATTGATGATGCTGTGAGCAGGATTTTGCTAGTTAAGTTCACAATGGGTATGTTTGAGAACCCTCTTGCTGATCTCAGCCTAATTGATCAGGTTGGAAGCCAGGTCAGTCAGCATTCTATCACTAGGTTTCAAATTTCTTGACTTTCAAACTGGTCATTCTACTGATGAGTTTGGGTTTTGCGTCGTTGAATTTAAGATTTGTGAAAAATAATTTCGATCTTTTTCTTCTAAAATGCCTTACTTATATAATTCAACTCAACATGCCTTAGTTTTAATTACTTGGAGTTGGCTTAAATGGATCCTTCTTCTCCAACTGACATGTAACCATCACTATTCCTTGAATGCTTTAAAGCCTCCAATTACTCTCTAATGTTCTATGGGCCTTCTTCTTCTTCTTCTTTTGTTTTGTCATTTTTAAAGGAACTTTAAATTTTCATCAATCTTGCATATGAAATTTTTTTGCTGCAGTCAGTAAGTGGAGTTCTTGTACTTGGACAGGCACATAGAAACTTGGCAAGGGAAGCTGTGAGGAAGTCGCTTGTGCTTCTGAAAAATGGGAAAAGTCCAGATGATCCGTTGCTGCCCCTTCCCAAAAAGGCACCCAGAATTCTGGTTGCAGGTAGCAGTGCTGATAATTTGGGTTATCAATGTGGTGGGTGGTCAATCACTTGGCAGGGATTTAGTGGCAATAACTACACAACTGGTATGATTGATTTAATTCTTTTAATTTATTAATTAGGCTTTATAGCGTACTTTTAAATACTTGGATAATAGGTGATAAAGTTAGGATCTGCAAATTACTAGCAGCTGGGAGCTACTTTGAATGCAATAATCAGGTGGGAACTGGGACAATCTAGCAAGTCTAGTAACAAATGGATTGGACCGAAAGCATTGCATGCTAGAGTAGGAGATGGGAAACATTTGCATTTTTTGTTTTCTCCAATAGGAGAATGATATGGTAATTTAATTTTTGTGACACCATGAATAAATGGGAGTTGTGATTATAAATTATATGCATTTAAAGACATTCTAGCGAAGAGAAATGAACATATTTGAAGAAATTATTTAAAAATAGGATTCTGTGTCAATTAGTGGTGGCTGTAGAATTTTTGTTAGGGTAGACTTTCAAAATCTTAAATTTTACAAATTATATGAAGGAAATTACATTCATCAATATATATTTATATATGTAATCTATTTTACCCATAAATGTACTAATTTGAACTTAATGGCTTCGGATATTGCTCTGTAGCTCCCTAGCTGACAAGTATAGAGAAAAGAATAAAAGGAAAAGAACATTGAGCTAACCATCTGTAGTCTCTGAACAGATAAAATTCACTATAACTTCAATGGTCTTCTCCTTCTAGTTTTGGTTATTACTTTCTGAATGCGTTGATTGTGATTTGTTTTCTTATTGGCCTTAATATGTCCACACTTCCATGAGAGAGCAATGTTAGGCTATATTTGGATTTTGGATTTGTGGACGGAAAGTAAAAGAGAAGGGAAAAATTGAATGACGTAGAAGCTAAATGTTTATCACTTTTCATGTCTCTTTTCTTTCCCCTCCCCAAATCTCTATACAAATCCAAGATCCAAACACAGCCATAGGGAACTTCTTTGAGCAACTGAATTTCGTTTGACAAAGCTTGTTTTTATTGGACAGGAACTACCATCCTCAATGCCATAGCTTCTACTGTTGACAAGAGCTCAGAAATCATCCACCTTGAGAACCCTGACGTTGACTATGTCAAGTCTGGCAAGTTCAGTTATGCTATTGTCGTTGTTGGTGAGTATCCATATGCTGAGACTGCAGGAGACAGCCCGACCCTCACTATTGCTGATCCTGGCCCAACTGTCATCGGCAATGTCTGTGGGGCTGTCAAGTGTGTTGTTGTCATTATATCCGGTCGACCACTTGTGATTGAACCATATATTTCCTCAATTGATGCACTGGTAGCAGCCTGGCTACCGGGCACTGAAGGCCAAGGTGTGACTGATGTCCTCTTTGGGGACTATGGATTTACTGGGAAACTTTCACGAACGTGGTTCAAAACTGTAGATCAACTCCCGATGAACATCGGGGATTCGCACTATGACCCACTCTTCCCCTTTGGATTTGGACTCACAACAACTAAATCGACTGTGACAAGGTAAAGATCCATATTACATAACTGCCACCAAGTGCATGATTATTTATTTTGTCACTCATTTATTATGTATGATGTTTATATCATGATTTCTTGCTACTTTTTCTTTCTTTTCGTCCACTTTGTTCATGCAGCCATTAAAAAAAAGATTGTGACATGATTGGCATCCTTATGCAATGATTTTTCCCCCTTTTATTGCATGGCATTTATACGAGTCCTTGTTGTTTTTGTTGCATTTGAAATGAATCCGATCCTTCATCTCTTCTAGAATCAAGAACCAACAAAATTATATGCTTGTCTTGTCATTGACTCCAACTTTTTTTGGCGTGAAAAGTCTTTTTGGGTTATTGGTACCCCTCCAGGATGGATATTGTTTGCGAAAAAATATATAAAGGGTTTAAGGTTTTAGGTTTAGGATTCATTTCCCTTCCTTCATCTTTTATAGAATCAAGAAAAAACAAAATTTTATCCTTTTCTTGCCGTTGAGTACGACTTTTTAAATATGAAAGTCTCTTTTGGATTATAGTTACTCCTCCAGGAACTCTTGTTTGTGAATATATATATATATATTGATAAGCCTTGTTTGTTTTGATCAAAATTTCCTTCTGTCGTAATTGGTTGCTGTCAGTTATCTCAATTATTTATTTGATGAAAGAAGTTGAGGAGTTATGTCTATTCAAGATTGATGATGTTTTCTGTAGGTCAATCTCAGCTAGCATTGATCTAAGGCCATCTTTACTTATCATTAAGGTAATTTCACTTATCAGTTTGTATTTTTTCAGCATATTTCAAAGTTGAAACAGCCTTGAACAGTATATTTGAAATTGAAGAATGGATAAATACCATTCTTTTTCCTTTCATTGTTATTCATTCCTTCTCATGAACAATCCAAAATTAGTCTTTTTTTCTTTTCTTTTCTTTTCTTTTCCTTTTTTTTTAAATGTTTGTAATACATGCTGTTGATTAGCTTCTATTAGCTTAGGATGAAAATGTTGTTTAACTGTTAGAGTACTGTATTTAGTTATTTATGATAATATTAATGTCATTTCTTGTCTTAAAAAGAAAAAAAAGAAGTTATGAAGAGCTTGAGAAATTGTTTCTGGATCTAATGATTCTTTATGTTTGTTTAAAATAAAAAAGTATCTGGAAATATCTGTTTAATATAAGTAGTTTTTTTTCCCCCAAAATTTTCAGTTTGAGATGCCGATGAAAATAGAGCCTTTTACACCACAAAGACGCAATGTTTGGCATCATCATCTTGACTTGATCCTTTGAATGGTCAGGGTAGTGTTGGTATCCAAAATTACAAGTTGAGCACCATAGAAAAATCCATATCGCTGACAAATCAGATGTTACAATAATAATAATAGTCAAAAAGTTACTTAAAAAAATTAAAAAGTCGAAGAATTATACAAAAATTCATATTCTCTTTTCTCTCTTTTTTTTGTACTTTTATTTTTATTTGCAAAAAGTTAAAAAATTATTTTAAACATATTAATTTTTTTCTTATCACATTTTAATTAAAAAAATTAAAAAACAAATACTTCCTCCGTCCCAAAATAATGGTCCCTTTTGGGGAATCTAACTTTTTTTGATAGTACAATCATTGCATTTGAAAAAAGTTGATTTTTTAAAATGGCCCTTTTGATAGTACATTTTTTGAGAATATCAATGCATAATTGTACTTTTTATATTGTTTATTAATTTAAAAGAAAGGCAAAATAAGAAATTTATATTATTTTTGTTTTTGATTTTAGAAGAGGGACTAATATTTTGGGACAATAAAAAATAAAATAAGAGACTAATATTTTGAGACGGAAGGAGTATTAAAATAACCTATTCTCAAACCAACCATGACTGAGCTGTCAAATATGTGCTTTGAAATTAGTGGCCCTACCTTTGGTACTTAGATTAGCAAATTGGGTTGTTCCGGGAGGCAGTGCTGTGAAAATATAATCCGCATTCATTTTGTGTTTCTCAAGAGTCCCCACTGTACCCACTTCGAGTTGTAACTATCATATGTCAGCCTAGCCAAGCACTTTAGATTTAATGCTTATTTTGAAGGAGGTGTTTTGGTTATTATTTCTAGTACTAGTTCATTTTGGGCTTGTTTGGTTTGAGTTTCGGAGATGAATTTTAGAAAAAAAAATTTCAGAAATTGTTTGGTTTGAGTTTTTTTTAAAAAAAATTTCAAAATCACTTTCTCTCTCCTACACATCAATCAATCACTTTTTCTCTCTCCTCTCTCCTTCTCAATCACTTTTTCTCTTACACAAATCTACTCAATTCTTCTAAAATATAAAATCATCCCAAATTCCCACAAAAAATTTCTCTCTCAAAGGGGTGTTTTGGGAAGAGATAAAAAATCAGATTTTTAGATTTTTTATCTCCTCTTCTCTCACAGAAAAGCTGATTATAATCTGCTTATAATCAGCTTTTCACCAAAAATCAGATTATAACCATCTTCCCAAAACACCTAAAAATATACAACCAAACAAACCAAAAAAATTTCTAAAACAACTTTTCTAAATTTTTTTCAAAAATAACTCTTCCAAAAACAAACCAAACAAGCCCTTTATTTCCTTCAACAGGTTAGTTATTTTTAATATTTTACTTCAGGCTAATTATATTTGAAGTGTTTTGTGAGATTCTGTAAAATAAAAAGTAATATTGGAACACATAGGTTAGTGGTGACAAACGGATGGATCAAAACGCATTATGCATTTAGAACAATTAAACTTAAACCCGTACATTTAATAAATAAGTTTAAGCGGGTTGAGTTGAATTGCATATGGGTTGGACAAATAAATCCTGCTTACTTCATCAAATTTTTTTTTATAAATTTTCTTGACTAATATGACAGTAGTGGAGGTGGAGTGGTGGTAAGTAGTACCCATTTAAACAGGTTTAAACAAACAAGTACCCAAGCCATTTATAGATTTGGATAGGTTTTAGATAGGTTTAATTGGATGAGTTTATGGGTTAAGTTAAGTTTGTCACCTTTACACATAGGAAAAACAGTGATCTGGTAAGACAGATCTCGTTTGGTAACATCACTTTTTAGCCTAAAAGTCAAAAAGTCACTAAAAAAATTAAAAAGCCAACAACTTATACTAAAAAGTCAAAGATTTCATTTTCTCTCTACTGTTTGCACATCTTTTCGTAAAAAATTAAAAAATTATTCCAAACATACTAGTTTTTTTTATATCATATTTTAATCAAAAAATTAAAAAGTTACTAAAAAAGCATAGAGTGTATATTTTTTTTATACTTTTTAGTAGTGAAAAATGAAGAATAGTGCTAGAGTTGCTTAATAGACAAATTCATATTTGAGTATAAATTTGTGTAAAAGATTCAGTAATGTTAGATTGGTAAATTTGAAAGTTACAAGATGATCTTGAAAATTTGAATAAAATTTTGAGTTTCCCTTGATTTGGATTAAAAAAAGAAAGTAAAACTCGATTAGATATAAGTTTAAGTTAAGGAGTTGATAAATTTCTAAATAATTTTTATCCAAATTGTTAAATAATTTAGATTTGATATAAGTTAGAGATGTCCTTACATCCATTTGTATTGACATTAATAGGTCTCGACTCTTGAGGGTGTGATATGCCACACCCTAACAATTTTTCATTTACAGATTTGTTTTGAAAAATATATATATATTTTTTATGTTTTATTGTGATCCTTAAAATTATTGTGCTAGACATTTTTTTTTTTTCTATCTTTTGAAAATGAAAAGTAATTTTTACCAAAATAAACTTGATTTTCATTGATTGCAGAAAAATATTTTTTTTGTTGACTTTTAATTTCCATGATATTACCTTTCAAAAAATATTAAAAAAAATTGAAATGGTTTGAAAAAGAACTGGGTTTGAAAGTTGAGTCATCCTAATAACTATATTGGATTTGAAGAAGTAATGTAATCTAATCCACCTAATTTTCTGTCTTTGTTATTTGTTTTATTTTTGTTGTCATTTTGTCCTTGTTTTCTTTTCTTTTTTAAAGAATGACAAATTGATATACTATCCACATTTGGCAACCGTACAATTTTTTGTTTTTATTTTTTTATAAATAGAAAAATTATTGACAACTCAAAATTAAAGCCAGTACAGCACTTTGAGAGGAATAGTCAATGTTTAATTGTGTATGTTTAGGCAGTGTTGAGAATCCAATTATTTTGGGTTTGTGTTCAAAACACTTTAATATTGATACAATTTATTTAACTAGACATGTGAATTATTTTGATACTAACATGACTTACAATTATGTCGATTTGAACACAACACACCTAACACGATTAGTACTTTGTAAGCAACATGTTTCACGTTACATGTATAAAGGTAACATGTTTAAATATTAACATCCACAAAGTTACATAAACATATCAATGTAATCTGGTGAATGATTATACACAAATGCAGAACGGAACTCAAGGGTGTAACCGGCAGGCAAGCGAAGTTGGCTGGTGTGCTCCGGCAAATGGTTGGCTGAAAATTAACTTCGATGGGGCTCTATTCAAGGAATTAAAGGCTGTTGGTGTTGGCGTGGTGATTCGGAACCATTTGGGGGAAGTGATGGCTGCTTTGTCAGAACGTCTTCCATTTTGGGTAGACTCCGATTGTGCAGAAGCTTATGCCGCAACGAAAGCAGTTGAATTGGCAAGGGATTTGGGTTTCAGTGATATACATCTAGAGGGAGATTCTTTACGCATTGTTAAGGCCTTGAGGGAGAAAGCTGAGTTTATGTCAGAATATGGTCATATCTTGCTCCAAACAGTGGGTGTGTGCAAGTCTTTCAGTCGCTTCCATGTTAGTCATGTGGGCAGGCAGGGCAATGGCTTGGCCCATGGGCTTGCGCGAATGGCTAGGCATCAAAACTACCAGCAAGTTTGGATGGAAGACTTGCCAGCTTCCTTAATAGCCATAGCTACTTCTGATGTTTCATCTCTATTATAATCCTTATTGACTACATATAAATATTTATGAAAATGATTCAAACAATTTATTAATAATCCACCACGAGTTCTTCCAATGCTAAAATATAATGAGAATAAAGCATTTAAGATTCTATGGCTATCAGATTTAGGTTGCATTTGGGTTATTTGTGGGTCAATAGGGAGTTTGTCTCCACGTCTCGATATGAATTTTTACATGAGTTAGAAGGATTATTTTCGGATTACATGTGTTCTCAATTTTAACACAACTCATTTAATATTCTTGTTATTGAACTGTATTATATTTGTGTTCATGTCAAAAAAATGGGGTGATTATTCAGTACTCCCGGAGTATGGACATGTGATGCTCCATAAAGTTTTGATTGGTGGAGAGACACAAGAGTCCACGATTTATGTTGGGGATGGGAGAACAATATGCGGCTAAATAATTGGTGATTAATTTGAAGTATGGACACGTGATGCTCCGAAAATATTGAATAATTATCCCAAAAAATGACCAACCATAACTCTATAATTATATATACAGTTTAAATTGTGTTAACGAGTTGCATGTCAAATTCTCACCTCTGTTAGGGAACCCCTTTGGTATGTTGTGTACCATATATTTTATTATTCTTTTTTTTTTTTTTGCGAGTTACATATTTTTGTAATAAATATTACGTAATGAACAATTTTTTAAGTTTTTTTTGTTTTCTATATCTTTTTTTAATCAATTTTTTAATATTTTAATTATTATTTTTTTTTAGATTTACTTAATTTAAATACATTTAAAAATGTTATTAAATACAAAAAATACAAAATTTATTATATTTTTAAAAAAAATTAAAAAAAAATTCATAAATATTTTATTTTTTTAAGTATATCTAAATTAAATTAATTTTAAAAAATAACTAATATATATAAACAAAAATCACTAAATATAACAAAACAATAAAAAAAATTTCAAAATTTATTTTTAAAAATTCAAAACCAATTGGAATAAAATTCCACTTCCAAGAAACAGAATAAAAAACGTGCACACATCTCGAAAAAGTTTAAAATTTATTTCAAATGTAACTTTTTCATAATTAGTTAAAAATTAAGATACTATATTCAAAGTATAATTATTATTATTTTTTCTACAAAATTATAAAAAAATTCAAAAGTTCATCGGAACTTTTTAGAGAGTGATGCTACATCCCTCTAATTTTACACCCTCGATTCACTCCCATGTGAAATGGTCTCACACTTCGAAAAGAATCTATTGGTTGTTATTGGTTGTCATCTCATTAGGAGTGCAATTGGGGGTGATGAAATGAGGAGATGGGGCGTTTCTCTTTTTTAACTAGATTAAAATAGTTAAAAAAATAAAAAAGTCAAGTTAAAAAATTACTTCCCAAACGAAGGCAATTATCATATTTTCAAACTATGATATTAAGATTTTATAAGATAAAAGACATATAATATTTTCATAGTCGTTGGGATCTCTAAATATTTTCACAGAGAAAATTCGGCACAAAAATTTTGCCTCGACAGAAAAAAATTTTTGATATGATTACAAAGAAATTTTATCAAAGAACTTTAGCGAATAAAATATATATATATATATATTGAATCTCTCTTACTACCTAAAGTTGAATAGGATTATTTCACTAATTTTTCCTTCTCTAAAAATGAAGGGAGGTGAAAGTAATTCACCCAAACTATTTTCTTTACTCTTTCCTTCCACAAATTCTAAATTTAAATAAAAGAGATGAGAAAGAGAAAAGGAAATACGAACACCAAATTTTTTACACATCACCTCTTTATTTTTATACACATATTTTCATAAAAAATTAAAAATCACTAAATAAACTTACCCCAAACAATCCCTAAAATAGTGACTCTCCAAAATAACCTAAACATAAATAAAAATTCCGAATTCAAGTTATGGGGAGCACAAACAATGTTTCGATCCAACCAATCAATGAACTCTTTGAATATTTTTGTTTTCATTTCTCTCCAATGAAAGCAATGGATTTTTTTATCTTCTCTTTCATTGGGCACATCAAAAACTATAATATGGGTAGGAAAGTCTAATCATTAATTATAGTGCAGCAGTTTCAACAATATTCGTTTGACAATGATTTTTTTAATTAATTTTTTAATTTTTTAAACTTTTTTAATCTAAATTTTTTTGTTTGTTTAGTTTTTTTTTGACTTTTTATGTCTCGTTTGGAAATATGCTATTTTAGTAATTTTTTAATTTTTTAATTAAAATATGAGGTAAAAAAAAATTTAGTATGTTTGGGATAACTTTTTGACTTTTTATGAAAAGATGTGTAAAAAGTCGAGAGAAAATAGAATTTTTGACTTTTTGGTATAAATTATAAGTTTTTTAGTTTTTTTAATAACTTTTTAACTTTTTGACTAAAATGTTAACTTGCCAAATGAGGCCTTAGTTTTGTTTTGGACAAGTTTTTTTTGTCATTTTGTGATTTTTGATTTTTTAATTTTTTTAACTTTTTTTTTTTTGTTCTTTTATGATTTTTTATCCCAACTCAACAACCAAACGGCCCCTCAATTTGAACTGGTAAACTGATTCAATTATTTTATTTAAAACTTGGTTAACCTTTTAATGTTATTTAAACAGATATTAAGAGCATCTGCATCAAACTCTTTAAAATTATTTTTTAACTAAAATTTTAAAAAAATCAACTCCATCAAATTCGTTTACAGCACGTCAAAATTTACGATAGTTACAGTAACTCGTTACAACAAGCGAGGCATTGTTTATCGCTATTTGTGTGTTACCAGATGTCTGTCCGGTCAACGGCAAATTTTTTTTTTTTTTTACTTTTTTAAGAATTGTTTGGTTGGTAACTTATCAATTTAATAATAAAAAAAGACTAACAAATACAATAAAAATAATATTTAATAAGAATAAGTTAAAATAAAGAGTTTGATACAGTAGATGCTAAAAAGTGACTAGTTAAAATAATAAAATAACTTTAATTTAACTAAAAATTTGAAGAGTTTGGTGTGGATGCCCTAACTTCACCACCATCACCAACTATGTGGTATTTTGAAAAGTTGGTAAAAAATTGACTTTTTGACTTTTTTTGACAAAAAATTAGGTTGTTTTAGGTAAAAAAAATTGACTTTTTTGATTAAAAAGCTAAAAAGTTGACTTTTTACTATTGTTCTCAAAAGACCCCTATGTATTGAGAAGAAAATTCAATAAATTAAACGGTTTAAGCACCGTTTGGGAGGTTTTTTTGGCTATTTTAGCCACAAAAGACAAAATAGGTTATTTTAGTCACAACAAACAAAACATCACATCCAACTATAATCATTACATTATTTTCTCACAAAAAAGTCAAAAAATCATTCCCAAACCAAACTTAGCCCAGGCTAAAATAGCCAAAAAAGTCAAAAATTTAAAAAGTCAACCCACTTTCCAAACGACACAGGCAGTTGATTTGTCAACTCATTTCAAATTTCATTTATTAAATAACTATATTAAGGCCAAGTTTGGCAAGTTAAAAAAAAGTCAAAAAGTTACTCAAAAAGTTAAAAAGATATCACTATTCACCAAAAGTCAAAAATTACGACTGCACAACTCTCAATTCTAATTTTTTCCTAAACACTAATTTATACAATTTTTTAATACACATTTTTTCATAAAAAGTGAAAAGTTAACCTAAACAATCATATTTTTTTCCTCAACTTTTTAATCTAAAAAGTTAAAAAATACACTTATTTAGGACATTCCAAATAACCCTAAATTTGAATTTTCTTATTTTAGATACATGACTCAAACTAGCAAACGACCCAGAATTACTGCCAAAATATTTTAAGAAAAAGTTGAACCATTCAAACTTTTAAAAATAAAATAATATTATTAAATTAATAAATTTTTTCTTACATATAAGACTTGTTATATCATTGAAATGAGTATCACATTAGACACTCATAAATATTCAAAAAAAAAATTAAAGATAAAAAATCAAAAAATATATCCAAAAAGTTATCGATTGATGTGTGAGTTGGATTCAATTTTCTATAATGGCATCCACTCATATTTACCAACTCCAAGAATTCAAAGTAATGGCAGAAATATGAGGAGTTGAGGCCTTGTTTGGTTTGTTTTTCAGAAAAAATTTTGGAAAAAATTTTTTACAAATAAATTTTTAAGAATAATTAAATCAAATAAATTTATTCAAAAAAAACTCAAAATTTTGTTTGGTTACCTATTTTCCAAAATTACACTCTCTCTCATACACATCAAATCAATCACTTTTTTTTAAAACTCTCTTCCCAAAATAATTTTTCAAAATTATTTCTGAAAAAAGACAAACCAAATAAATTTTCATTTTTTTTATCTCAAAAACTACTCTACAAACACAAACCAAACACACCCTAGATCTTTTGAGCTTCTCTCTCCAGTCTTTTTTTTGGAAAACGGCTCAGATTAGGCCACGTAACTCCACTAAAAATCTATGGCTCAAATTGGTTATAAATAAATAAATAAATAAAAACTTCCTCTGACTCTCTCTCTCTCTCCCTTACTGACACACACACAACACTCTCTCTCTCATTTTTAATAAAAATTAAAAAAATTATTTTAATCTTTTTTATTTTATTTTCATAATAATATATATATATAATTTTTAATATAAAATTTTAATTTTATAAATTAATATCATTAAAATATACATTTAAAATGAGACTAATATTAAATATATTTAATAAAAAATTAAAATAAACAAAAAGTAATTAGTTATGTTTTCAAATTATTATTTTTTAAATATAAAAATTAATTTGATGAAATAAACACACAAATTTAAATATGATTTTTGTGTGTTTATTTCATCAAATTAATTTTTATATTTAAAAAATAATAATTTGAAAACATAACTAATATAGTAATTACTTTTTATTTATTTTTAAATTTTTTAATATATTTAAAAGTCTCATTTCAAAGGTATATTTTTAATGATATTTATTTTATAAAATTAAAATTTTATATTTAAAAATTATATATATATATAGATATTATGAAAATAAAATAAAAAAGATTAAAATAATTTTTTTAATTTTTTATTAAAAATGAGAGAGAGAGAGAGAGAGAGTGTGTGAGTGATGCGCGTGTGCCAGTGAGGGAGAAAGGGAGAGAGCGTGTCAGAGGGAATTTTGAATTTTTTTTTAATTAATTTGAGTCACAAATTTTTAGTGGGATAACGTGCCGTCCCCGAAAAAAGGACCACAGAGGATCTGAACTCAAATATGAGACTCATCCAGTGATTAAAAAATAAGAAATGTTAGGGTCATGAAATTTTTTTTTATGTAATGATCATGAAAAATTTATAATTCTTAAATTATCTTAATTAGTATATGGTGTTTTATTGTAAGTGTAATTTAAAGATTACAAATCTTTCATGATCATTTTTATGAAAGAATTTTCATGATACCTAATATTACTGTTAAAAAATTGATGATGTGGGAACAAGAAATTCTTCCTTTCACACTCACATCTCTCTCTCTCTTCTCCTTCTGTATTCTATATAACAAGAGCAGAAGCAAGTCATAACATCACAAAACAAAATCATCATACATGGCAGAGGGGCAAGAAGAGGTGAAGCTGTTGGGTTCATGGGTCAGCCCATTTGTCTATAGAGTAAAATGGGCTCTCAACCTCAAAAACATCCAATATGAATACTTAGAACAAGATCTCGTCAACAAGAGCAATCTCCTCCTCAGTTGCAACCCCGTCTTTAAAAGAGTCCCAGTCCTCATTCACAACGATAAGATTATCTGTGAGTCCATTGTCATCATGGAGTACCTCGACGAGGTTTGGAAAAACAACCCTATATTGCCTGAGGACCCTTATGAGATAGCCATGGTTCGTTTTTGGACTAAGTTTATTGAAGAAAAGGTAAATCCCTCTCATCTGTCTATATTTCAATCTTCTTGTTGTCATAAACATTTGTGAAACATATATGGTGTCATTAATTGTTCTTTAGATGAAAACTACTTCAATATTCAATCATCATTTGTGTGCTATAAAATAATAATAGATTCTCTTTAATAATGAGATCTATCATTAAAAAAGATGTTTTACTTGAAAAATTATCTAATAAGTTCGAGTTATGTGAAACATGGTGTGCTTTCTAAATAACAAGACTACACATAGCTACTTCGTTTTTAAGAAAAATTATATAAAATGTTTAAAATACTATTTTCCTTGAATTTAATGATTAATTTTTTTTAATAAAAATATAAAAATAATTTAGATCATTTTTTAAAAAAATTAGAATTTAAATTGATAAAATTAAAAACAAATATTTATTTTGTTACAACCTAGATTTTTCTTTTTTTGGTCACTTTTTTTCCCTTTTTTTTTTTTTTTTTTTTTTAAAGACAAGATTATTATATGATTGGATTTATCAAATAACTTCTTATTTCAGTCCGATTGTACCACGTGTGGCTTATTTTGGAAAGTATGTTAGATGTTAATTTTTTGATTTTTTTTAATTTTTTTTTTTTAAAACGTGCAAAAAAAAAAATAAAGAGATTATGTGACCTAAAAAAAAGTCGAATAAAGATTGGGACTCTCTTTCCTCCACCTCTTTTGACCCATTTTCTTTTTTGATTGGTCACTTTTTCTTTTTCTTTTTCTTTTTCTTTTTCTTTTTCTTTTTTTTCTCCTCCTCCAATCACCACCCGCCACGTTTATGTGGGTGGTGGGGATTGAAGTTTGAGGGGGTCTAAATCACTACTGAAAAAAGTCAATAAGCTAACTTTTAACATACTTTCTAAAATAGGCTATTTTGACATAAAAATAATATTGAAAAAAAAAAGAAAAAAAAAACAAAGTGAAAAGTGTAGCTAAAAAATGTGAAGTGCTTGGCAACTAAATAAAAAATAATAATAATAATAATTAATGATTTAGTGAGTTTGACAACAAGCTAAATAAGTTGTTTATTAGCTTATTGGTTTATTTCTGTCACATCATCTCTTTACTTTTTTATACGTCTTTTCGTAAAAAATTAAAAAGTTAATAAAATTAGTCATAGCCAAACTCACTTGATTAAAAGTAAGTTTTTAAGTCACATCACATCTCTATCATATTACTTCAAATCCAATCCATATTTCATAAAAAATTAAAAAGTGCAGTTATTTAGAACATCTCAAACACCTTATTCAGCTTTTAAGCCGATGCCAAATAGGCTGCTTTTTTGGGCTATAAGTGGTCATTTGGGGTTTTTTTTTTTCTGAATTTTTGACTTTTTATTGAAAGATGTGCAGAAAAATAAAGAGAGTGATGTGATAATTTATATCTTTTTTTGGCTTTTTTAGAGTGTCCCAAAAATGTCAAAAAAACAAAAAAAAAAACTTTTAAAGCCTTTGCTAAACACGGCCTAACTAGATGGGATTTTGTTAGTAACAATATGTTTTTACCTTAATTTTTTACAGTTCACTGAAGTGGTAAGGAAAGTGCTGTTTCTGGATGGAGAACAACAAGAGAATGAAGTGAAGAATGCAAAAGAAGCCCTAGAAAGCATTGAAGGAGAGCTCAAGGGAAAGAAGTTCTTTGGAGGTGAAACCATTGGTCTTTTAGACCTTGTCTTGGGTTTTATGACCATATGGCTGAACATAATTGAAGAAGTTTCTCATGTCAAAGTGTTTGACTCACTCAAGCACCCTTCTTTGAGCAAATGGATGGAGGACTTTCTAGAATTGCCATTGATCAAAGAATGCTCACCAAATAGAGATGAGTTGGTGCCATATTTTCAAAAGATAAGAGAGCATATGCTGTCTTTGGCTGCCAAGAAATGAGTGTTTTGTTTATGTAGGTTTCTATTTGTACAGAAATTAATCACAGAATTGAACACAATCCTTTCATATCAATGTGGAATTCACCTCATGTGAAAGGGTTGTCTCCGGTTTGTGATTGATTTCTATGTTGTTAGACTTTTGTTTGTTTGTTTGTTTTTTTTTTTTTTTTATTGTGTTTGGATCTTAAATTTAGGAAGAGAATTTTGTAAAGGGAAAGTCAAAGAAATAAAGTTTCTTCTTATTTATTTTCCTTCTATAACTCTCTCCAGAAATTCAAGATCCAAACGAAGTATTAGATAGTTAAAAAATGAGATTTTAGTTATAAGTTATGTTTGGATCTTAGATTGGAACATAAATTTGTGAAGGAAAAAGAAAAAGCAAAATAAATATGAGTTGATTTTTTCACTTCTCTTTTCTTGTTTCTTTTTCATTCACAAAAATCACTTTGTAAAATCTATGATCTAAATACAAAATTAAATGCTAAGAATTGGGGGAGATTGGTGAATTAAACTCTTTACATCTCTTAGATTTATTCTACTTTGTTTTTATTTGAATGTATTTTTGATAATGTCAAGCACATGTGGCATTTATGTGCATTATTTCTTGTGAAAAGAATAGTAAATTATATTTTTTTGTTTTTCTGATAACTTTTTTTTTTTAAATATATAAGAATAATTTCAGTGGATTGTTAGAACAATTGTTATTATCAAATTATAACAGTTTTATCTAAAAAATATCTTTGCAGCAGCTTGCTAAAATATGATATTGCTAAACTTTGATAATGTTATTTGTGGTAACTCAACTCACTCAAAACGATTTTGATCCAATAGCTTGGATGTGAAACATCTAACCGACATAAATAAGAAATGATTTAGATGTGCCGAAATAATATTTAGTGTTGGTTTGGAGTGTTCTAAAAAAGTATACTTTGTTTTTTACGAAAAGATGTGCAGAAAAGTAGAGAAGTGATGTGATAAAAAAATGATAAAAAAATAAAAGATGAATTATATAGGTCATGCCAAACAAGGCCTTACACTATTATAATAGTATAATAACATTGCTAAAGAAATGGCTTTTATTTTTTAATAGGCAAAAGCGAAATTTATTGATGTTAAAAACAAGACTACAGAACCCACGAAAAGTAGTATCCTTGTCAAAAGCACAACCAAGCTGTTCTCCTTTTGTTTTTTGTTTTTTTTTTTTAAATTGGTAAGAAAATATTTATAAATATAAAGACAATTTGAATAATTATAATCTAGGGCAAATTACATATATCCCCTCAAGGTTTAACAAAATTACAGATATCCCTGAAGGTACTATTTACATAACAAATTAAGAGGTAAATTGTTATGAAAATATAAACCTCAAAAGGTATCTGTAATTTCCTAAATTTTAGAAGAATATCTATTAATTAACTAAACCTCGAAGTAAGTATATATAATTTGCCCTTAACTAAACAAACAATCCCGTAACAAAAAAGAAATTATTAAAATTTAACTTTAATAATAATTCTCTCACCTCCCAAATAAAAAATTTATATACCAAACACAATCAACAAAAAGTGCAGCAAAATTTGGTGAAGTAGTGCCACATTCATAAAAACCATAAATGATGAGTTGTGCTTCACATGCTAACCTTATCTCATTTGACTGGATGATAGGTATTAGGTACAGTCTATGAAGGCATCTTTCCAAGCCTTATCACCAATCCATATATCAATAATAATGGAGGCCATTAATTTTGGAATTTTAAAAAAAATTACTAAGGTCTTGTTTGGTAATTGAATTTTTTAATTAAAAAGTCAAAAAGTTATTAAATTAGCTAAAAAGCTAACAATTCATATCAAAAAGTCAAAGATTCTCTTTTCTCTCTACTTTTTGCACATCTTTTTTGTAAAAAGCTAAAAAGTCATCCCAAACATACTAGTTTTTTTTAGCTCATATTTTAGCCAAATAGCCAAAAAGTTACTAAATTAGCTTGTTCCCAAACGAGGCCTGATGACATGGCACTCAATAAAAAAAGAAAAAAAAATACAACACCAAGGTCAAAACATCAAATCATTCATGGTAAAATATACTGCCACATCATTAATGGTCACTCATTTTTCTCCATATATATATATCATCCTTTGTTGTCTCCTTTGGCACAGAAATCACTCTTGTGAGCACAATTGAACCCAATACATGTCTCATTTCAATAATTTAGATTATTTATTTTTTAAGACATTTTGAGTAGAATATTTTAACAAAAAATTTTGTTGATCGGATATTGATAACCTATGATCAGATCAAAAATCAAGTCTAATTTTGAATTAATAATTTCAAATTAAACGATAACTCCTCAATCTTAACTCTCAGTTCTAGCATATCTCTTTTTTTATAACGCTTAGATTTGTTTAATCGTAACACTCAACTATGCACATAGGTTTAAAAAAAATATAATATTTTTATTATATAGATTTTACATTTAATTAGATTTACACACAATCATAATTCTGTTTACATGTCCTATTCGATTTGGATGGTTCATTTTTCATGTTTGGGATTCGCATCAAAATCTTTTTAAGTTGTATTTTTTAAGGCTATTTTTGTCTTAATAAACCATTTTCTAGTCAAAAAATTTTCAATAAAAATCACTATGTTTGTTTCTAATTTTTTAAAAACACTTTTTAGAAAATTTTACTTTCTTATTTTTCATATTTTTTTTGTTTTTACTGAATTTTTTTAATATTTTAAGTATTTTTTTTTTTAAATTTTTAGACATACCTAATATAAATACACTTAAAAAGTATAATTTTTGTGAAAAAAATCTTTAGAAAATTCATTAAATACCAAAAATACAAGAAAAATACGAAAATTCAGTATCTTTTTTTATTTTTGTATATTTATTAATTTTTGAAAATATTTTTTTACAAATATTTTACTTTTTAGATATATCTAAGTAAGGTGCATCTAAAAAAGTAAAAAAAAAATACTTAAAATTTTAAAAATATCAATTAAAAAAAATACGAAAAATAAAAAACTCAATTTTCAGAAAATTGAATTCAAAAACTGAAACCAAATGTACTGAATAATTTTTTGCCTTTTAAATATGCCTTGCATTGGCTGAAAAATATTTTTATTGACTTTTGTTTCCTATCACTCTACACACCAAAAAAAAAAAAAAAATTAAGAAAAAATTTAGGGTAAATTATTGATAAATCCCATTTAGAAATGTTTTAACCCAAGAAGTCCATGAAGGAATTTTTTAACCCATTTAGTCCATGTATGTATAGTTTTATTCCATAAAGTCCTTTTCTTGATTTACACTATTTTTTGGACACTTATACCCTTATATTTAATTTTGATACCCTTATAAATATTTTTTAAACGGTTAGCAATTTTATGATGTGAACATTCACATTTTAAAATTCACATTGGTAGGAATATAAAATTGGCCCGTGGGCGGCCCGAAACCCGCCCGCGAGCCGGGGCGAGCCTAGCCCGTTGACAATGTGAATATTCACATTGATATGTTAACATTCACATTAACAGGAGTGTAAAATTGCGCCCGCGGGCCCGGTCCGACCCGTTGACAATGTGAATATTTACATTGACATGTTAACATTCACATTGATAAGAGTATAAAATTGGCCCGCGGCCCATGGGCGGCCAAAAGCCCACCCACGGCCCGGGGCGGGCTTGGCCCGGCCCGGCCCGTTGACAATGTGAATATTCACATTGACATGTTAACATTCACATTGATAGGAGTGTAAAAGTAGCCCGCACCCCGTGGCTACCCGAAACCCGCCCACGGCCCGTAGGCGGCCCGGGGCGGGCCCGACCCGGCCTGTTAACAATGTGAATATTCACATTGACATGTTAACATTCACATTGATAAGAGTATAAAATTGGCCAGCGGCCTAGGGCGGGCCCGACCCGGCCCGTTGACAATATGAATATTCACATTGACATGTTAACATTCACATTGATAAGAGTGTAAAATTAGCCCGCAGCTCGTGGACGGCCCGAAGCCCGAGGCTTGCTTGGCCCGACTTGTGACATTGTGAATATTCACATTGACATGTTAACATTAACATTGATAGGAGTGTAAAATTTGCCCGCTGCCGAAGCTTGCCCGCGGCTCGGGGTAGGCCCGGCCCAGCCCGTTGACAATGTGAATATTCACATTGACATGTTAACATGCACATTGATAGGAATGTAGAATTGGCCCACGGCCCGTGGGTTGCCCGAAGCCTACCCACGGCCCGAGGCAGGCTTGTTTGGGTCCGGGCCCGAGCCGGTGGGTCGAGCCTCGGGTCGGGCCGATGGGCCTGGGCCTAGCCTCAGGCTTGGGTCGGGCTTGGACAGGCCTGGCCATTTTTTTTTAATTCTTTTTAATTTTTTCTACCAAAATTTTATTATTTTCCACAAAAAAAGACACTAGGCCTCGGCGCGGGCCGGGCATCGGACCGAGCCTTGAATGGGCCTTAACCGGGCCGATGGGCCGGGCCGGGCTTCAAAGTGATGGCCCAGGCCTTAGCCTAGGGTCTCGGACTAGGCTCGAGCCTGGGCCCAAACGAGCCTTTCTCAGGCCGCGGGCGGGCTTCGGGCAGCCTACGTTCTTTTTAACTATTCCATTAAGTCCTATTTGAGGTAAGAAGACCAAAATACCATTTTCATCTACTTATATTCTATTTAGTCCACATTATTTTCTTATGTTTCAATAAGTCCTATGGGAGACATAATTACCAAAATACCCATAATGTGACTGTTCACATCGTCAATGTGAATGTTCATATCATCAATGCGTAGAGGCCCGGGCCGGTCCATATCGAGCCTCGTGGGTGTTCGAAAAAATCCGAGCCGGCCCACAGGCCAAAAAATTAGGCTCAGGCCCTAGCCCTGGCATAAAGGTATTCGGGCTTTGGATGGGCCGATGGATCGAGCCTCGGGTCGGATCGGTGGGCTTGGGCCTAGCCTCAAGCTTAGGTCGGGCTTGGGCGGGCCAGGCCATTTTTTTTTAATTCTTTTTAATTTTTTCTACCAAAATTTTATTATTTTCCACAAAAAAAGACATTGCGCCTTGGGCGGATTAGGCCTCGGACCGAGCCTTGAATGGGCCTTAAGCGGGCTGATGGGCCGAGCGGGGCTTCAAAGTGATGGCCTAGGCCCTAGCCTAGGGTCTCGGACATGCTCGGGCCCGGACCCAAACGAGCCTGCCCCGGGCCGTGGGCGGGCTTCGGGCAGTCTACGGGCCACGAGCCAATTCTATATTCCTATCAATGTGCATGTTAACATGTCAATGTGAATATTCACATTGTCAACGGGCGGGGCCGGGCCTACCCCGGGCAAGCTTCGGGCAGCGAGCAAATTTTACACTCCTATCAATGTTAATGTTAACATGTCAATGTGAATATTCACATTGTCACGGGTCGGGCCAAGCCCGCCTCGGGCTGCGGTCGGGCTTTGGGTCGCCCATGGGCTGTGGACCAATTTTACACTCTTATCAATGTGAATGTTAACATGTCAATGTGAATATTCACATTGTTAACAGGCCAGACTGGGCCTGCCGTGGGCGGGTTTCGGGCAGCCACGAGGCGCGGGCTAATTTTACACTCCTATCAATGTGAATGTTAACATGTCAATGTGAATATTCACATTATCAACGGGCCGGGCCCACCACGGGCCGCGGGCGAGCTTTTGGCCACCTATGGGCCGTGGTCCAATTTTATACTCTATCAATGTGAATGTTAACATGTCAATGTGAATATTCACATTGTCAACGGGCCGGCCCGGTCCGAACCGGGCCCGTCCCGGGCCGCCCATGGACCCCAGGCGGGTTTCGCGCCGCCACGGGACGCGGGCCAATTTTACACTCCTATTAATGTGAATGTTAATATGTCAATGTGAATATTCACATTGTCAACGGGCCGGGCCTGCCCCGGCCTGACTCGAATTTTTCCGGGCACCCACGAGGATCGACACGGGCCGGGCCCCTACACATTGACGATATGAACATTCACATTGACGGTGTGAACATTCACATTAGGGGTATTTTGGTAATTATGTCACCCATAGGACTTATTGAAACATAAAAAAATAATGTGAACTAAATAGAACATAAGTAGATGAAAAGGGTATTTTGATCTTCTTATCTCAAATAGGACCTAATGGAATAGTAAAAAGAATATGGGTTGGATGGAATAAAACTCTTAGAAAGTGAATTTATCAAAAAAGCTTCCAAAAATTTAATAAAAAAACAGAGGGTTAGTCATTTATAAAGAATAAATTTTTTAAAATAAACTCATTTTTTTGGTACTATTTATTTATTTATTGAAGATCCAAACACATTATTAAAAAAATATTGAAATGGTTTAAATAAAAAATTAGGTTTGAAAGTCAAAAAAATTATTAGTTGGTATAAGATAAACTCCTATTGATACATTTACATCATTATCCCGTGCTGATAGAGCCGTGACTGGACAATATTATTAAGGGGAAATTACGGCCAAGTTTGGCTACCTAAAATAAGTACATATTTTTTATCTTTTTATTTTTTTTTATTACATCATTTTTTATTTTTTTGCATATCTTTTCGTAAAAAGATAAAAAGTACATTTATTTAGGTCATTCCAAACAACCAATGATCCTATCAAATAATTATGTAGAATCATAAAAAATTTATGATTTTAACTATTAATATGTATAAAATTTATCATTTATTTATATATTATATATATATTTAAAAATCTTATATTGATGAGTGTTTTAGAAAGTTAGTAAAAAATTAACTTTTAACTTTTTTAGTCTATTTTATATTTTATGTATAAAAAATATGAAAGATAATATGATTCAAAATGAATAAAAAAGTTAAAAGTTAATTTTTTTAATGATTCCCAAAAGGCCTAAATTAAAATTTCTCCAATTATTAATTATTCATAAGAACACCAACTAAATAATATGATGTTTATCAATTTGACAACCAATAACTTTTCTTCAAAGTCAAATCATCCTAATCACCTTATTAGAGTTGAAAGCAGCGTCATCCATCTAGAAAAGAAAATTGATAGACTATTTCCATTTTGGCAACCACGCAATTTTCTCTCTCTTTGCTTTTGAATTTTGTTTTTTTGTTTTGTCAGCCACTTTTCACATTGAGAAGAATTTGTCAATGTTTGATTGGTTATGCTTTTACATCCAATTTGCAATTGTCTTTCTTTACTTTTCTCCGGAAAAAACCACCGACGTTAAGGGTGTCTTTGTTTCGAAGGATTATGGACTGGAATTGGACTATAGAAAGGGGATTGAGCTTAATAGTGAGGTGGGACTATTATATGGGATGTTTGTTTTGAGAGATAGGGAGGAGACTCCTAATCTCATGCTATTAGTAAAAGCCTTGGAAGGGAGATTAGGAAAGAGAAGATAGAGATGGTATTAGAAAAATAGTGAGGATTAGAAATTTTTTATTTTTTTATATGGGATTTTTTTTTAAATATTAATATTTAATTTTTATATTTTTTTATTTATTTTATTATTTTATATAAAAATAATTTAACAATTCCTCACTATCACTATCAATTCCCTCACTATTAATCCCCTCATTATCAATCCCCTCACTATCAATCCCCTTCATTCTACCTCTGAAAACAAACAGGCCCTTAGTCCCACCGGACTAATAGTCCATTATTTATTTCATTTTTTGTACTCCCGATAGTCTCACAAATATGGGATTGTCCTATCCCATGGGGGAGGTGGGATAGAAACCATGGGATTGGTATCCCATGGGATTATTTTGTGAAATATCCATTTTACCCTCCATGCTATTACTTAGCAAACAATTAGAAAAGGATAAAATAGTCTTTTGAACATTTATAAATTATTTTTTTAGTGTTGTTAATTTAAAATTATATATTAAATAAAAAATTTTAATTATAAATTATAAATTATAAATTAAATTTAATTAAAAATAATAAATTATAAATTATGACCTTATAAATTAAATTTTTTTAGTGTTGTTAAAAAATTAAATTTACATATTAAATTAAATTATTTTTTTAGTGTTATTAATTTAAAATTATATATTAAATAAAAAATATAAATTATAAATTAAATTTATTTAAAAATAATAAATTATAAATTATGGCCTTATAAATTAAATTTTTTTAGTGTTGTTGAAAATTTAATTTATATATTAAATAAATTTATTTTTTATTGTCGTTAATTCAAAATTATTTATTAAATAAAAATATAAATTATAAATTTAATTTAATTTAATTGAAAATAATAAATTAAAATAATTAAAATATTGTGCAAAAAATAAAATAAAACAAATTTTTATTTAATCTAGCTAAAAATAATTAAAATATTAAAACTATATTTAATATTGCTATTACTTAGTAAATAATTGAAAATGATAAAATAGTCATTTGAGCATTTATCCTTCTCCATAATATTCCAAACAAACATTAGATAACTTAAAATAGTCTAATCCAAACATCTAATCCTATGACTAAACAAACATAGGATATAAATTTAGTCCAACCAAATAGTCCCGGGATAATGTATCTCAAGATTAATAGTCCGATAGATTATAATCCCCCCTTATCCAGTCCGTCCAAACAAACACACCCTAAAAGTAATCGGATTGGATTGTTGCATGCGAGAAAAGTCTATTCTTTTTTTGTTTTATAAATTTTACATATACTTATTTGGTTAATTAAAAGTTGATTAGATAAATAAATTAAATTTAAACATAATTTAAAATTCGTTAATTTTTTAAATTAAACTTAAACAATTTATTACTTGGCTCAATAAACTTATATATACTACAAAAAAATCAAATTATTAAAGCTCGACTTGTATCCAACTCGTTAAAAACTTGTTTGAGGTATTAAAAGCTAAGTTTGAAAAAAATTTGAAAATGTTAGTTTTTCAAAAACTCTTTCAATCCAAGCTTAAGCAACTTAATACTCGACTTAAATCAACTCTACTTGTTTGCAACCTTATTTGTGGTGTTTATAGTGCAGGGTTGAGATTAGTAATCCACATAACTCACATTTTATTGTTTGGTTGCAATATTTGTTATTTGAATTAAATTTTGATGAATATTTTATCTAACAAAATTGATAAATTTTTTAATCCTACAACTAATAATACAAAATAAACATATAACTGAGATTATATGTATCCATATCTATTGCAAAATAAACGCGATAAGAGTGAATTATTTATCACATTGATCCAACTGAATAACTAATTCTAAAAGTCAATTTTTTGGCTTTTGAAATTTTTGAATTATATCACCTCTCTATTTTTTTATACGTTTTTTAAAAAAAATCAACTTTTAACTTATTTTCCAAAATAAGCCTAATCTTGTAAGTTATTAATTCCCTCATTATTAATTCTACTAATCAAATCGAATGAAAATTCTAATACCAACTTGAATATTTTGACAATTTAGGTTAAAAACTAATTTTTTAACTTATTTAGGTCATATTAACTCTTTATTTTTTTATACTTTTTTCAAAAAAATTAAGAAAATCAAAACTTTTAACCGAATTCCCAAAAAAAGCATCCAAAAAATTGATGATTGAACAAGAAAAGCTACCTCCCCCCCCCCCCCTCTTCTCTCTCTCTCTCTCTCTCTCTCTCTCGTGTTGTATATATAACAAGAGAGCAGAAACAAAATCATCAAACATGGAAAAGGGGCAAGAGGTGAAGCTGCTGGGCTCATCAGTCAGTGCATTTGTCTACAGAGTAAGATGGGCTCTGAACCTTAAAAACATCCAATATGAGTACTTAGAACAAGACGTTTTCAACAAGAGCAATCTTCTCCTCACCTGCAATCCCGTCTTTAAAAAAGTCCCTGTCCTGCTTCACAACGACAAACCTATATGTGAGTCCCTCATCATCATTGAGTACATCGACCACATCTGGAAACACAACCCTATATTGCCTGAGGACCCTTATGAGAGAGCCACGGCTCGTTTCTGGGCTAAGTTTGTTGAAGAAAAGGTAATCTCTCTCACCTCTGACTATTTCAATCTTGTGTTGCTGCCATGAAGGTTTAATATGTGGTTCATCAGATTTTTTTTTTAGGGTAAATTGTATCATTAGTCCCTATATAGTTTGAGTAAAATGTTCAATTTAAACAATTTAAATTTTACATTTTCAATTTTGTTGCAATGTCATCCGCTTGTTACACATTGTTAATATTTTAAATAAAAAAAAATCACATGCGAAATTACATGGATTAAAGTGAAATTCAAAATAACTTTAATTTCACTTTGAGTCTTTAAATTTTTCATGTGATTTTTTTTTTAATTTAAAATTTTAACAGTAAATAATGGAGGGACCATATTACAACCGAATTAAAAATATAAGATTCAAGTTGTTCGAATGAAAACTATGAGGATTAAATTGAAACTTTGCTCTAATTGGGAAGACGGACGATGGTACCCAAAAACAAAAGCAATAGAAAACTATGTGAATATTCAGTCAAGATTGATGTTTGTGTGCTATAAATTACACAATAATAAATTTATCACTAGTATATAAAATAATTCTGATCATATATAACCGATGATGGGATATATTGGTAAAGAGATTGCTTCACTTGAGAAATTATTTGGGAGGTTATTGGACCTATATTTCACTGGATGTGATTTTTCAATAACAGGAGATAAAAATATATATATATAGATAAGATAATCATATATTTTAATATTATTAAGATGCAAAAATAAATAAATAAATAAATATTAGGACAAATTAAGATGGTAATTCTTGTACTTTGATTATTGTGTCATTTTAGTCCTTGTAATTTCAATTGGCTCAATTTTAACATTTTATTTATAATTTTGTCTCAATTTGGTTTAATTGATTACAACTTTTAGTAATTCTTTATGAAAAATACGCACATAAGTATCACGTTAAGGGCAAAATTATAAAGATACTAAACTCAGTTAGTTAACTTCAACCAATTTAGTGATAATTTTCTTTAAAAAATACTAACAAAATTATCAATTGAATTAAATTGACACAAAATTTAAAATTAAAGGTCAAAATTGAACAATTGAATATATAAGGACCAAAATGACATACTAAGTAAAATATAAAAACCACCGATGTAATTTATATTATTAATGGCTCACTTGGTAAAAGACAGGTTTTAAAGTCTTTTGTTCAACTTTTAAGTCAGTGCCAAACAAGCTATTTTTGGGGCTATAAATGTCAAAAAATATTTTGGGGCCAAAAATAGGTTTTAAGCCTTTGCCAAACAGGACCTAAGTATATATATATATATATATATATTTTTTCATTTTTACAGTTCACTGAAGTGGTAAAGAAGGTGCTATTGCTTGATGGAGAACAACAAGAGATGGAAGTGAAGAATGCAAAAGAAGCCCTAGAAATCATTGAAGGAGAGCTCAAGGGAAAGAAGTTCTTTGGAGGTGAAACCATTGGTTACTTGGACCTTGTCATGGGTTTTATAGCCATAGGGCTAGACACAATTGAAGAAGTTTCTTGTGTCAAAATGTTTGACTCACTCAAGTATCCTTCTTTCAGCAAATGGATGGAGGACTTTCTAGAGTTGCCATTGATCAAAGAATGCTCACCAAATAGAGATGAGTTGGTGCTATATTTCAGAAAGATCAGACAGATTAAACTGACTTTGGCTGCCAAGAAATGAAAGAACAAAAATCAATTATAGAATTAGATGCAACTCTCATAAATGGGTGTAGGACTCACAAAAAATAAAAAACCCATCTCATGTGAGAAGATTGTACATTGTTTTGTAATCAGTTTCTGTATTATTATATTTTTATTGTTTTTGAGGACGCTATGTTTGGATCTTGAAGTTTGGGAGGAATTTGTGAAGGTGTAAAACTTAGTTTATATTGCAATTACCTTTTAGTAATGCTACAAACCCATAAATTATACTCAAAATTATTAATATATGGTCAAGTTTCGTTTTATACATGGACCCCACAACACAATCCTTCAATTTCTACCATTCACTTGCATTTTGGAAAAAATCTAGACACTTGTTCTCTAAGTTCCGAGGTTAACCATTTACTTTTTCCTTCTCTTTTCTTTTCCCCTTCACAAACCTCTCCATAAATTCAAGGTCAAACTTAAAAATGAGAGTTTAGCTTTAAACTCCGTTTGAATCTTGAATTTGAAGGGTATTGTGAAGGAAAAAGTGAAAAAAAATTCAGTCACCTTTTTTCATTTTTATTTTATTTTTTTAAATTTATCATCCAAACACAACATTAAATGAGTTAAAAAATGAGAGAATATGAATGTCTTAAAACACCAAGTGATTTTATTCTAAATGCACTGAATAACTTTTAACATGAAAAGAATCAATTGGTGATATAGTTAATTAGATCGCCAAAATTGACAAAAATAATCATATTTCTATTTAGATCTATCTAGATCTTATTAGATTTGGGTTGTTCAATTTACATGTTTTGGCCCATTTTCTTGTGTTATGGTTCTGGTCTCAAATTAAGAGCTTGGGACTAATACTTGAGCCCATGGAGTAGAATTGGGCTGAACTCTAAGGTCCATTCGTTAAATAGACTAGGTTTGGGAATAGTTCTTGAATCCAAAAATAACACATATATATATATATGTACATTTATAATTTATTTAGTTTTATTTTTTTCTAAATAAAAAAAAAATACACTAAACGAAAAATGCACCTACCAAGCTTTAAATTTTATTGTTTATTTAATATACAGTATGAGTTTTGGATCGAAAGGTAATTTTATATTTAGGCTTCAGTTCGAGCTTTAGGCCTGATGTTGGCTTGGATTAGGTTTTACTCATTTACACACAAAAACAAAAAAAAAAATCACTCCATTTGTTTTTATCTTTATTATTCTATAAAATTACAATAAAATTCTCATTTTACCTATTATTATTTAGAGGGTTTTGTTTAAAAAAAAAAAAAGAAGGAAAGAAAAAAGAAAGAGGATAAATTACATTGATCTGTCTTAAAATTTTAAAAAAAATACCATAAATTTCATAAATTTGGTATAATTACATTGACTTCCTTTTTAATATGAGTAAAAACAAGCATAATTAATACAAACAACCGTTCGAGATCAACAGAAATTTCTGTTGATTAAAAATTTCTGTTAATTTATCACAACATAAGGTCTATTTCAACTCTGAAAAATTTTACATCAATACCTACTCAAATCATATATTTAAATACTTTTTTATATTCTAATTCTTTGAATATTAAAAGATAAGTGACTAATATTACATACTTGGCAATAAAAGTTAGAGGGAGCCATTTACATGTCCACCATTTCTCTTCATTTATTCTTGATATGAAATTTTGTATGATTTTATAAATCTCTTTAAAAAAATTTATAAACCTCTCATTTACACTAAATCAAAAAATCAAAATAACTACCTTAACATGTCATCGTTTCAACTTTTCATGAAACTAACAAAAGTGACGGATTCATTCGATACTAAGGAGTAGTTTGGGATAATTTAAATAAGTGTATTTTTTGACTTTTTATAAACTATGGATTGGGTTTAACGTGATGTGATAGAGAGGTGATATGATTTAAATAAGATGATATGACTTAAATAGGATAGCGACTTTTTAACTTTTTAGATTATGACAAACAAGACCTAAATTTTTTCACAATCCCAACTAAACCGAACTGCTTATTATAGTCTAAGGGCATGGAGTGGCATTCTAAGTAGCGGGCAAGCCAGCCAAGCCAAGCCAATTGGCCAATGATATACGTATGGATGGTGTGTGTGTGTAATGCTCTCTCTATCTATCTCTCTCTCTCTCTCTCTCTCTCTAGTGGTTATGTGAGAGACCTACCCCCACAGCCCAACAGCCCACAAGTTCAAATTTAATCCCAACACACCATAAAATGCTACATGCAAATCTAAAAACACCACCACTTGCTAATGGAGATTCAAACTAAAGTAGTGTGTGAATGGGACACATATGGTCTCCTAGTTTTTTTAGCCTCACATAGTGAGTGTTTGAGAAGTGAATTTTTTTGTAATTTTTTTAGTTGTAGGATATTATTGGAGAAATTTTTTTTTATATTTGGAAAGATAGTTAAATTTTTTTGTATTAGATGTGATGTTGATAAGAGAAAAAGTGAAATGATTATGAGATTTGATATAATATTTTGTTTGGATTAATTTTTTTTAGTTTTATAAAACATTTGTCTGTAGTAAAAAAATCAAAAAAAAACCCAAAAACCAACTTGCCAAAAACCGCCATAATTCAACATCAAAAATCTTGCTTTCTCCGTACATATATATATTAATAACTCAATTAGTTTAGAATTTGAAATTTTGTACTTCTAAAAATTGTACTTTAAAAAGTTGGGGGGAGTGGCAAAAAATTTCAAAGTTTTCGTACTTCTTCAACCTGGTTGGTGTGTTTGCTCTTTAAAAAGTAAAATAAAATAAAATAAACCTATTTGGTGTGTTTTCAAAAACAATATAATAAAAAGTTTGGCAACCTCCACTTTTAGTTAAGAAGTTTAAAAAGTTAAATTGTCATATCATTCTTCTTACTTTTTTACACATTTTTTCATAAAAATAAAAAAATTACTAAAATTGTCTATCTCTAAAAGAGGCTTAAGAGGTCTTACTTTGATGTGATGTAGTGTTTTGTTTTATTGACTATTTTATTCCATTGGATTTGTGGATGGAAAAATCAGATGAGAAAATGATGGACCATTTTCTCCCTCTCTTCTTTTAATACTGTGGGGTTGGTGAAAACTTGCAATATCACCCTCCTGGAAAGCAAGGCAAGTCCAACCAATCTAGACCCACCAAAAGACTATCAGATTCACTGATGACTTTTAGCTACATAAAGCTTGATTCAAATCTAAAAACGCATGAATTTGATTTTACATCCCAAGACTTTTTCACACTCCAAAGCTAACACTAAACCAGAAGATGGTGAGGTGTGTGAGTGACGGATAGAAGCACAGATTTTGAGTAAAATTTGTGAAACGTGTCCCAAAAGATAGGCTGAGAAAGGCCTTTTTACGGCAGTTTTTCTCAATCATGAAAATTGATAATCATAAAGTAGAAATTAAAAGCAGAAATTGCACCAAATGCTAAGTAAAAGACTATAAACAGTTTATAGCTCCAAACAAGCTAAACAGTGACTAGCAGAGGCAATTAATGGTGGAGAGAGAGAGAGTAGATAAGAGGGCAAGAACACAAGAAAGAAAGAAGGTCCAGTTACAACTTACAACTACAGCTGCCAAAGGTTCAGGGGTTTCTTGGAGTAGCATTAAAGACTCTCCACATACAGATCTTCTTCACTACATATCACACCCCCACAGGGTAATTATTCAGTAGTGTGGGGATACTAGTGCCACATGATGTTGTTCACATGGTACTCCAAGCAATGATGTAGCAAAAAATTTTACAAGTAAGACAATATTGACCCATCTTTAATAGTTAGTTTGGAAACAGGGGATGCCTCATCTATGTCTCAGAAGCACGATGTAAGTAACGTCGTGTGGGACTCCAGGACTACCTAATAATTTTCCCTCTCGCACCACCCAAAACCAACCTTCTTTCTTTTACTTACAAAAATAAATAAAAATAAAAAAACAGAGCTAGCTTTATATGCAGAAAGGTAGACTCATTGCTTGATGATTTTGGGTTGAAGAATATGGGTTCCGATTCTCACACTACTCTCCACATGATCTTCACCCTCATCATCCTCATGTTCATTTCATTCCAAATTACTACCCACATTCTGGCAGTGGATGCTTCATTGAATGCAGAGTATCACTTGAATGGCCATGATGGCCTGCAAGAGCTCTATTACTTGGAGGAAGAGAGTGAAGATGGTAAAGAGAACCACCACATTGAGAAGGTCACAGGAAAGGATGAGAGTGAAGAAAAGCAAACTCTGATCATAGAAAAGTTCAGAGCTTTACTTGGATTCAAAACCATCAATGGTGACACTGAAAATGTGTGGTCATCACCATCACCTTCCCCATCACCCACCATTGAATCAGGAGCTCCACCTCCTGTTTTGGTGCACCCAACGCATCCAATCGCACCACCACCCCACAAGATTCACGGACACGATCATAAAGGTAGACTCAAAAGAATTCTAGTTTCAATTCTTGTGTCTGTTGGAGCTCTATTTTTGTTGTGTGCCATTGGGCTCATATGGGTGAGAAAGAGATCAGCTAATGCAGGGTCAAAAACACACAACACTGAAGCAGGCTCTAGAGGTCGGCCCACCATGTATGTGAACTCTCAAAACTCTGTGAAAAGGGTGAGCTCTGAACCAGTCTTGGACCTCTTTTACATTGAGTCCCTAGAAACTGCTTTAGAACCACAACCATTTTGTCTGAAACAAAATTTTGAAGTTGTCAACAACACATCATCAAATGAAAACACACCAAGATGTGAATTGAATGAGAGAGAAGAAGAGTCAGAGCAAGAAGAAATCATGTGTGTTCGTGATGAGAGTGAAGAAGAGTCACTGAAGTATGAATCTGATGATGATCATGAAGTAGTTCCTGCTGATCAAGAAGCTCATTCATCAGACGGTGATGAATCTTTTCATTCTTTCTGTGATTCATATTCATCCAACATGAGGCTTTCTAATGCTTCAGCAGGTAGTCTTACTGACACATCCTCAGCCTCACCGCCACCGCCACCGCCGCCGCCGCCATCCCTTCCTTCCTCAAGTAATTTACACATTTCTCCTTCTAATTCTTCTTCTTGTTCAACTTGGATCACATGTACAGCTTTAAGTTCTCCCACAGTACCAATTTTATTGTCTCCAAGAAACTCATATCAGATCATCGAAGCGAGATTCATGGTAGGCCCACAAACCCAAATTGAACCGGGCCAATCTAAAGTTGGACTGGAGACAAGCGGTCTCCCAAATCAAAACCCACCTTCACCACCTCCTAATCCTCCTGAGCCTTCAAGCACTATTCCTCCACCGCCACCGCCACCGCCACCGCCACCGCCTCCGCCTCCGTCCCTTCCTTCCTCGAGTAATTTACACATTTCTCCTTCTCATTCTTCTTCTTGCTCAACTCAGATCACATGTAAAGGTTTAAGCTCTCCTACATTACCATTTTCATTATCTCCAAGAAACTCAAATCAGGTCATCGAAGCAAGACCCGCAGTGGGCCCACAAGCACGTACTACACCAATACAATCCAAAATTGGATTGGAGACAAGAGGCCTCCCAAAAAGTAATTTGCCACCTTTGCCACCTCCTAGTCCTCCTAAGCCTTCAGGCAATGTTCCTCCACCACCATGTCCACCGCCATTTTTCAAAGGAAATAATAATAACTCTCTTAAAGGCTTGCCACCTCCTCCGCCATCCCAACTTCCTTTGTTTACCCCATTGGGCAAAGACGGAGCTCCATTGCCAAAGCTGAAACCGCTTCACTGGGACAAAGTTAGAGCTGCACCGGACCGGTCTATGGTGTGGGACAAGTTGACATCAAGCTCATTTGAGTAAGAGATTTTGTTTTACATGTTGTAATTGGTTTCAATTTCTTTATGTTTGGGAATTAAACAGTGTGTGAGATGTGGAACAGATTGGATGAGGAGATGATTGAATCACTTTTTGGATACAATCTACAAAATTCTATGAAGAATGATGAGGCAAAGAGCAAGAGCCCTTCTCCAAGCAAGCATATTCTTGAACACAAGAGACTACAAAACATTACCATACTTGCAAAAGCTTTGAATGTTACTGCTCAGCAAGTTTGTGATGCACTAGTACAAGGTTTTTCTCCTAAAACTCTATTATGTTTAGATAAACAGTCTTCATATTGCACCAATTCTTGTCTAGGAGGTCTGAGGTTTGACTCCCCTCTTGTTTTCCCAATTCATAGGCTTAGGGGGTGGCTTTTGAACCCGAGTTGCCTGGGGTGGGTCCAAAGAACCCTACCTGGGCTGAGTTCTCAATCAAAAAAAAAAAAAAAATAGTATTAATGAGATGGGTGGAGTTGATCAGACCAGCTAGGTAGGAGACAAGGTTGGCCCCATCCCATCCCTCAATTGGCTAGATGGGAGACAAGGTCAGCCCCATTTGTTCCTTTTTGTAAAATCTCATAGGATGAGTGCACCACGTGCACATGTTATGGTGGTATTCTGAAACTACTGAATAATTTTTCTTTATCAGAGGTTGTTCTACCTACAAGAATTCACCGAACGTGGGGGAAAGAAATATGAAATTACAATGCAATATGATACAACATGCTTCCATTTAGGATCAGATTGAATGAAATTTTAATGTTAAGATTATAATGAACAAATAGTTAGACGTTGCGGGTAGGTATGTGCCTAAGTGTCAAATTCACATAATTTTCACGTCAAGACATAGGGCACAACTATATTTCATACTTTTTTAATATTTCCACTGTTCTAAGTTTTAAAATCTCCAAAAAAACAGGGGAGGGCTTGTGCTTACAACAACTAGAAGCATTAGTGAAGATGGTACCCACCAAGGAAGAAGAAGATAAGCTCTCAAGCTATAAAGGAGACATCAATGAACTGTGCTCAGCAGAGAAGTTTGTCATGACAATGTTAAACATTCCTTTTGCCTTTCTAAGGATTGAAGCCATGCTTTACAAAGAAACTTTTGAAGATGAAGTAGTTCATCTCAGAAAGTCTTTCTCAATGCTAGAGGTAATTAATCATCCAAGCATGGACATGTACACATGACATGACATAGACATGACATGGACACACTAATACAAAAAATTTCAAAAAAATATAGCACGACAGAGAGTGGCCAAGCACAAAATAGCATATATTAAGGATAAACAATTATTATATATCATATATATGAATATTTAATTTAAAGACAATAACTTTTAAAATCTAAAGGTAGAGAACATGTATAAATTTACATTATTTATATTTTATTCAAATTTATAATGTGTTTCATGTGTGCCTAAACAATAGACATGTGTGCTTGCTAAGTGTCTGAAGTGTGTAGAAATATATATATTTTAAAATAGGACATGTTTGAACATGTGTTTGATAGCTGTTGGGAACTGTGCAAAAGTGTCATATCTTATTGGTATCCAACACATCACCTTTTTAGAAGTGTTCATGCTTCTTATCTAATGGGAAAACTTATTTTGAATTGAATGATCCATTTCTTTTTTCTTTTCTTTCAGGAAGCCTGCAATGAACTCAGATCAAGTCGGCTCTTCCTAAAATTGCTCGAAGCAGTCCTTAAAACCGGAAACAGAATGAATGTTGGAACCATAAGAGGAGGTGCCAGAGCATTCAAGCTTGACACCCTCCTCAAGCTATCCGATGTGAAAGGAACTGATGGAAGAACAACACTTCTCCATTTTGTTGTCCAAGAAATCATTCGATCAGAAGGAATCAGAGTCTCAGAGAGCATTATGGGGAATATAAATCTGGAAAACAAGATCCAAAATGTTGAAGAAAGAGAAGAAGATTATAGGAGGATGGGTCTAGATCTTGTTTCTAGTCTAAGTATTGAACTATGCAATGTGAAGAAAACAGCTACAATAGACTTGGATGTTCTTGCAAGCTCTGTCTCAAACCTGTCAAATGAAATGGCTAAGTTGAAACATCTAGTAGGTAAGGACTTGTGTGTGGATGAAAAGCAAGAGAATTTTGTGAACTGCATGAGATCTTTTATTGGTTATGCAGAGAAGAATATAAAGGAGTTGCGGGAAGATGAGGGAAGAGTGCTTTTACATGTTCGAGAAATTACAGAATACTTTCATGGAAATGTGAGCAAAGAAGAAGTGAACCCGCTTCGAATTTTTGTGATTGTGAGGGACTTTCTGGGTATGTTAGATCATGTTTGTAAAGAGCTAAGAATCTCTAAAGTTCCAAGTAGTCCAAATCCTCTAGCTCCTTTCCGATAGAGTATGTACCTTGTGTGTGTCTATAAAAGGACGACTCAGTGCACGAGACTTCTACTAAAGCGGGATTTGAAAAGGACAAGATGTATGCAGCCTTACCTCCATTATTGGAGAGGTGGTTTTTGTGACTTCAACTCATGCCTTGTGTGTGTCTATAGCTTATGAAAATTTGACTTCATAATGAATTGCGAATTAGTGTAACATTTTCTAAATTTTGAGTAGAATTTTGGAATGTTTAGATTGGGAACATTGAATGAAGGTGTTGTAATAAGAATTACTAACATATGCAGTCAGCTTAATATGGATTTGATGACAATGCAAAAGTACAAAGTTTCAATCTACTGAGAGACAACAGAAATGTACAGAACACAAACGATATACATATATATATGCTTATTCACTAGGCAAAATCAACAGTGCGCACCCTTTGGGCACGCCCCTCTGGTTACAATGAGATGTGCGTAGTGACAATATTACGTGCTTGACCCATCGAAATTACATATAAGATAAGGTGTATACTTTAAAGATTATAAGTGTAATTTTTATCCTTTTGGAATTCTTAGTAGCATTAACAGGGCCAGCCCTTAGTTTCATGGGGCCCTAGGCAAACTCATGAGATGGGACCTCTTACATATTAAAAAAAAGGAAAAAATTTCAATAAAATGATAAGTATGCACAATTTTTATGTATTAGTAGCCACAAAAAAGTTTCCAAAATCCAATTTACAATTAAACCAACTATAATGAGATTCCAATCAATGATCAACATAAATTCAACCCAAAGGCACAGAAATGAATAAGCTGAAGAAAATATATCTGCAAAGCATATGTTTCCAACCACATTGAAAAAAACAAAACACAAACAAACAAACTAACTAATTTTCCCCAATATAAAACAATAAACAAGAGTGAACAAAAACTTGTGGCAAAGCATAACACTCTTTATAAGGATTTTAATGGATTTAGAAAGACAAAATAAGAACAAAAAATTGATTCAAAGTACAAGTCTGATAGCAAAAAAAATTAAAATTTAATGGGTTTGATTGTAATGAAAACAAAAATCAAATAGAACACAGAAATTGCAATTTTTAAGGCAAATATTATTCAATTAAAAACCATTAAAGAAACGAAGGGAGACGACTCAGTACCGGTGAGTCGCGGGACATCGGACACCGATTTCTTCCTCACAATGGCAGCTTACAGTCGCGGAAGGAGGAGTCACCACTAGTTAACACTCTGTTTGGAATCTAATTTTTTATAAATAATCCTAACCCAAAAAAAAAAAAAGTTACTTTATTTTTTTATTTGATCCCAGAATTTTTTAGCCCTTTTAATTTCTATAAAGACAGATTGAGCTAATTTTATTTTTTGATAAATTATAAATACACTCTTGACGTTTGTTTAAAATACAGATTACTTCATATAGTTTGAAAAATTATAAATACCTCATTGTCAAAAAAATTTATTTAACAGAATTAATTCAAAAAAATAAAATTCCTAACTACTCTACTATACAATAATAAAATTATCTGAATTAGTAATTAAAATAAATTTTTAACATTATTACAAACTATTAATTGACTTAATGATTTATTAATAAAATAGATTATTTGTTATAAAATTAGAAACTTTAAGGGACGATATGTAATTTTTAAAATCACATGAGACAATTTATATTTTAAATAAATCTCAAAAGATGTATTTGTAATTTACCATTTATTCTTTCAATGGTACGAGAACTTGGTTCGACAACCAATCACATTTGACTATTTGTATATTTATAGTAAGATTTTAGTATCGATAAAATTTTATAAATATTTTGGAGTCCTATTTTTGTTCAAATACTTAGGACCCAATGCCTACCTCCCCGCTTAGGGATTTTTGGGGAAACCTTTTTTTTTGGGCATTTTTTTAGGGTAAAAGACAACTCAATAAATTTCTCTTCAAAAAATCACTAATTAGGAGACATGTGACTCAATAAGGACATTGGATAATTCTATTTCCACATACAAAAACATCTCACTCCATATTCTCTCTCAATACACACACCAACTAATTTTGTATTTTATAATTTTACTCGATGCACAACCTTTTTTGTTAAAAATATCCCTTTATGTAGTCAAGATGAAAAAATTATCGGCAATGAATAATAACTGTTAAGGCCTTATGTATTTATTGTAGCTTGGAAATAGATTCTCTTTACTATCTCTTTGCCAATTTAAATAAATGCATAAAATATAAATAAACGATACACAACAACTTGATTTTTTTTCAATATTTTTCAAAAGTTCCTTTTTCTGTTGGATAAGTAAAAGGCATCACTTCAGAGCTCCAAAAAGAGGCAAAAATCTTTAGAAACAAAATTGCTTAAATATAAGCTCGTACTTAAAACATGTGCCTGCCCAAACATGTTAATGAATCAATATGCAGACCAGAGAAAGAGAGGAGGGGATGGCAGTTTTGCAAAAAAAGTTGTAGTGGAGTTAATGGCGGAGGCAATAGCTTGGACAGTGAGTTGTGGCTAGGGTTAGGGTTAAGAAATTAAGATTTTGGTGGAGAAGATAAGGACACTTTAGTAATTTTATTTTAGGACAAAACTGTAATAAAAAAATAAATTATTAAGTATGTGCACAGAGCTAAGTAAGGGTGTGGAAATAGAATTTCCCAAGGACATTCTATAATTTGTATCTTTTTTTTGACCATATTGCCCTTTCTATATACACGGATCTTGTATACATGAGCCCAATGAAGAGGATCTTGTATACATGAGCTTAGTGAGGAGGATTTACGAAATCAGTGAAGATGATCTGTGAAATCCATGAAGATGATATCAAAATCTGAAGATCTCGCCCTTAGTCAACAATACACGATCTCGCCATCGATGATCAACACGATCAATTAAACAAGGGATTACGTTTCAAATTTGTACAAATTAGGGGTGGGCGCGGGTCGGTTGCGGCCACGGAACTTTCAATCCGCCATCCGTCCGCCAGATTGGCGGATTGAAGAAAATCAATCCGCATCCGTCTGCCAATCCGGCAAATGTGGATTGAGTGGATTGGCGGTTTGGCGGATGGATGCGAATCGGTTTGGCGGTTTAAAATTTTATAAATTTTCAACATAATTCAACTTGTGCACTTCCTCAAAAAAAAAAATAAATAAATAAATAAAATAAAATAAAATATTACAGTCAATGACTTAAAATAGTATTACAATCACTGTATGCCTTATCTAAAGAAAGAAAGTTTGAAACTTTAGAATATCACGATCACTGCATGCCTCATCCACATATTACAATCACAGTATGATTCATCCACATAAAGTATTACAATCTGTGATTCTTAAAATATAATAATACTTCAAACCACCAAAACCATGAACAGAGCAATAGTAGAGATTGTATGTCTCTATATTGTTACATCTACATATGTTTTTGAAACAAAAAACCAACCAGCATATATCATATTTCTATTTATTATTTTTAGAGCTAGATTTAAAAACCAAAAAATATAGATAAATAATATGTTTATTTTTTTCAATTCAAAAAATATATTCAAGTTGAAAACTTTTTTTCAACAGAATATTTAAACTCTTTTTCAATTGAAAATACAAACATAATATTTAAACAAATTGAAAATACAAAGTCTTATAAATTACTAAGGGTGCTCGCGATTTGGCGGTTTGGCGGTTCGGTTGCGGCCAAAGAAATCTCAAATCCGCCATCCGTCCACCAAATTGGCGGATTGGAGAAAATCAATCCGCAACCGTCCGCTCGTCATCACGCATCCGTCCAAAATACGGCGGATCGGTTCGGTTCGGTCGGTTTTGGCGGATCGGTATATCCGCTGCTCACCCCTAGTACAAATCTATATCAGATTTAGAGAATTTCATTGAGATTTGTGAGTGTTAATGGAGTTTTAGATGTTTTGTTTCAATCACGTGTTTGATTATTGTTCGAGTTCAATCAAGTATGTTGATTTGTTGATCAGTTTTTTTTTTTTTTGATTTATTTTTATTATGTATGATTTGATTTTGTTTGACGAAATGAGAGTACAATTTTACTCTGGTATGTACTCCGTTTTGTTTGATAAAATAAGAGTCAAATTTTACTTTGGTATGTGTTCTGATTTTGTTTGATAGAATGAGAGCAAATTTTACTCTAGTATGTGCTCTGCTTTTGTTTGACAGAATGAGAGTAAAATTTTACTCTGGTATGTGCTCTGTTTTTGTTTGATAAAATGAGAGTAAAATTTTAACCTAGTGCTATCTGTTCCTTTTTTGATACAATGACAGTAAATTGTTACTTTGTTATTGTATACTTCTATTATTTGTTTTCAGAGCAACGAGTTCAAGCGATGAAACAGAGTGAGGGAGACAAACGGTTCCTTCGTTTGATATTGGCCCATTTATATGAAGGGTATTTCAGTCTTTTCACCATTTTTAAAATTTTATTTAAGGGATTTTTGGAACCAATATTTTATTACATGGGCTTCACACAAAAAAGGCCCAATGGGAGGGACTTTTCACCAAAAATCCCTTCGGCTTACTCCTAAGGAAAATGTTATAGGTCTCAACATTTCTAACAAATATTTTATCAAATTCCTCATATAGGTATGGTGTGAGATATTTGATAGAAGTATATAGTATTCTTAGCATTACTCCACACTTATTGACCCAAAAGCAGGTCTCTTTGGGATGAGAGAGTTTTAGTCCAAAAACAAAAAAAAATCAGTAAAAAGATGAAATACATATATGCCAAAAATTAATAAATAAATAAAATATTTGTGTTATCCCTACTTTTTGCATTTTTTTCATAAAAAGTCAAAAAAATCATTGTAAACACTTCAGCATTTTTCACTAATATTTTAGCCAAAAAAACACTCCTAAAAAAGCTACCTCCCAAACGAATACTAAGGCCTTGTTTGGTTTGACTTTGGGAGATAAGTTTTTAAAAAATATTTTGTGGAGAGAGTTTAGAAATTTTTGTAGTTTGTTTAGTTGTATATTTTGAAAATAGTTTTAGAGTTTGGAAGTTTGGGATGATTTTATATTTGGTTATAATTGAGTAGATATATGTGAAAGAAAAAATGATTGAAAATGAGAGAGGAGATAGAAAAAATGATTGATTGATGTGTAAGAGAGATAAAGTGATTTTGAAAAAATTTTGAGAAAAATTACAAACCAAATAAAATTTTTAAAAATTTTCTCCAAAATCTTTTTCCCGAAATCAAACCAAACAAGGCCCAAATTTCATCAAAACAGAGCAACGAAGCAGGGCAGCAAAAACTAAAGAGAAAGAAGATTTTGAAGGGTCTACAACTGAGTAATGCCCAAACTACTTTGTAAATCATATATATATATATGTATGCATATGCTAAAACTATTCTATTTATACTTGGCAGGTTAATAAAGGATTCACAATTCAGCTGCACACAAAAATCAAAGCAACACAAAGCCAAAAGGATGTCTTAGAATATACTACATTAATTTTTCTCAAAACAGAGAGGAGAAAACTAGTTATATTTGTCACATCATACTTCCAAGAAACCCATGCAAATCTAACTTGCTCCTCCTCCTTCTCCATCTTCATTCTTATCTTTTTGCTCCTCCATCTTCATTCTCATCTTTATTTCTCTCCTCTGTTTTCCCCTTTGTTTAGAGGCCTGGGTCTTTACTGGTATTTCATTCACAATCTGCAAAATTGTTTGAGTTCAATCAATGTTGGATTTTAATTAAGAAATATTGAAAACTATGTACATAAATTTGGTAAATTCATATAATATATATAAGGGTTAATTACACAAATGGTCCCTAAAGTATGCATTGGTTACATTCTAGTCCTCAATTTTTTAATTATTTCACTTTGGTAGCCAAAGACTAAACCTTTTGGCTTTAGCATTAGCACGTTCAAATCAAAATCAATAACAGGATAAAGGGTATTTTCACAATTTTAGAAAAAAATAAAAAAATGCAACAAAACTAAAGATTAGGGATGAAAATGTGAGGAAGTGCACACTTTGTAGACTAAAATGAAACAAAGTACATATTTTAATAACCAAAATAGTATAAAAAGTATAGTTTGAGACCATTTGTGTATTTGGTCATTTTAATTATGTCGAGTCTTCAAGTAAAATTTTAAAAATATCTCTCTAATTTCAAATGGTGTTAATATCATGAATTAATGTGTAATATATTGTATACTTTTAAGATCAAAGTGGAACAATTAAAAGATTGAGAACTAAAATATAGCAGAACATATACATACCGATTGGCGATTGTCTGAAGATGAAGATGGAAGAGAAAGGAGTTCGAGCTTTTCAACCTCTGCATTGCAGATGATACATTGATGAACATAATCTGTCAGTTCTTCTCCACAACTTATGCACCAAATACGACACCCACATGGAACATTGTATAGCTCCATGTTTCTCTCTTCACAAACAAAACACAAGTTCTTTGCCTTACATCTTTCATAATCCTGCATAATATATACATATATAAATCTCTAATGAATAAAATAAAAAGCATTCGAAAAATTTACAAAATTAATTCAATCTTGACTCATATATTCATAATAATGTTGAGAAAAAAGAAAAATATGACAGAGTTGTTGATTTAACTGTTTAAATTTAAATGCTTTATAAAAATGTACAATTCAATATCTTCTGCAGTGTATGTCACAATAGAAGCAAAATATACTCTGGTTATAAATAAATTGTTCTCTTTTTATTTTTTGGATAATTTTTAAATGCGTTTTTTTTTTGGTTTTTTTGTTCATGCATATTTTATGTCGTTAAATCAACACCCCCAAAAAAAAAATGTAATAGATTATATTGTGTTATCTCAAAAAAAATGAGATCTATGCTTGAATACATATATGCACATCTGAATCTTATCCCAAAGGTTTTTTTTTTTTGCCAATGCTGATTAACATCTTCGTGTATAAGTAAAGAAGGAACAAAAATGAGAGGCAAAAAGAAATTGTTTAGAACGTTGAAACAATCATTCCAACCAAATTATCCTACAATACAAAAAGAGGAAATAGTAATAATAATAATAAAGGTAAATTACATTTTCATTCTTATAGTTTGACTTAAATTTTATTTTAGTTCTTATTAGTTTAATTTGAAAAAAAATTAATCACTATATTTTAAGTATAGTTTTAATTTAGTTCTTCTATCTAAATTTTCGTTAATTTTTTTTTTTCAAGTGTACACCTCAAATTAATAATTGTTCTAAAATCATTAATTTTAACTTCTACTTGAATTAAAGGACCAAAATTAAATTATTATCAAAATATAGAGATTAAAGTGAAATTTAGATCAAATTACAAGATTAATCACAATTACTGAATCTGTATATTCATACTCAATGGACTACATATGCATGATGCATCAAAAACCCCCGTCTCTATATGCAATAAACTCAAAGCCAAATGTCTCCTTTTACAAATTCTCATATATACACATCACATCCAAATTTTATGATTATAGAGTGAAAAGAAAAAGAAGAAGAAGAAGAAAAAGAAGAAGAAGAAGAAGAAGAAGATGAGTAGAACATACAGTGACGAAGGTGGGACCGGTTTGAAAGAAAGAAAATTGATCGCACCCATACTTGTAATCCAAGAACTCGTTTTTGAGGGTATTATTGTTATTATGAATGATTCTTGTGTTTGAAGGTTGATCACAATCTTGTTCACCATCTTCTTCTCTTCTTCTTGTTGCTACTGCAAATGGCTTAAATTTGAGCCATTCAGATTTCTCAAGTCTTTTGGTGAGTTCATCAATTCCCACAGTCTTCTTCTCCTGCAAAATATTCAATATTTTCAAGTTTACCATTACATTCATATATCCAAAAATATATAAATAATATAAAACTGTGACACACATATGTATAGCTAGATGTAGGAAAGATTGTTCTTACTTCATCTTCCATAATTTCTTTAAAAATGGGTTTGTATGGTGGAACTGGTTCTGGGTATTTTCTTGAAACGTTCTCAAGTGAGAGAGAGAGAGAGAGAAATGGGGTCTAAACTCTAATGTATAGCCAGTATTCAAAGTGAGGGTGCAACATAAGACGTTGCACCCGAGTCCAGATCCAGTGGTTCCTGCTGTGGTTCCAAAACGACGTCGTTTTGGTACCTTTTTTTAAAAAATAAAAAAATGGAAATTTTTTTTTTCAAGCTTCTCTCTCTCTAACACTTCATTCCCAAATCCGAGAGAGACCACCAAGGACGACAAAGAGTGGGAGAAAGTAGTCGATGGAAACCAGCGACGGAGAGCAACAACGACGACCCACAGCATTCTGCGATTTATACCAGATAGATGGCATTGTTGGTTCTTCTAGATGAAACAATGAATCAAACCCAAATCAGAGATTCAAGAACCAAAGTAGTGGTTTTGATCAGAAGTCCTGTTCGGTTTTGACTCAAGAAAACAACCAAATCTGATTTTGATTGGCAAAAATCTGATTTCTTCTTTTGATTTCTTTGCTCTGTGACAATCACTGTGTTCATCCTCTTCACACTCTTTATTCTTTCTCTCAATCGAATCTGGGTTCGAGTTCGGAAACTAATGAAGGAACACGAGGAGAGGATGAAGATGTAGAATCTAATCCTAGACTTGAAGGTTTTGAACTAGTAATGGTAAAAGATGTAAATCCCAATCTTTCTCTATGGCAGAAATCTGAGCTACCACTATATATATATATATATTTATACCATAACTCTCTATTGCTCCAATCAATCACAATTTCTCATCATTTCTCATCATGAGTCTGCAACAAACTACTCTCTAAACACAAATTAAACTCAATCCATCAATTTCACTCGGCAATACACCAATTTCTTTTAATGAAAACATGAACTAACGAAGAAATTCGGTTTTTCAATTTCTGGGTTATTGGGTTTTGTTTCTAGGTTTTAATTGGTTTTTTTATTTTATTTTATTTTATTTTTTTCAGGTTATCGAATGAAAGCAAATCAGTGGTGTTGTCTTGCTTTAGAAAATTGATGTGTTGGTTTATCTCTTGATTCAAATTGATGTCCAAAATGTCAAAGTTCGTGTTTAGTTTATAGGTTCAAAAAATCCAACCAAACGAAAGACCAAAACAAAAATCTGAGATTATTTTCTTTGTTTCAAAAATCTGAGATTCCAGTTATATTCATCAATTTTCACCAGTATCAAACCAAAAGGGAAAAAGAAAGTATACCAAAAATCACAAACAGAAAATCAGTAGAATTTCTATAGTTAACTTTTCAAATAAGAATGTCCAAACTCAAAATTTGCCTCTTCTTGAGTGTTATTTTTGATGTGTCCATTGGCATCTTGATGATTGGTTTAAACCCATTTGATGATATTGATGATGAGAGTCTTGTTTGAGAGGGGCATTGGCAGAGATGATTGTATTGTATGCGAGCAGAGATGATTGTTTTGTTTGAACCCATATCTCTCTTCCTTGTGCGAAGAAAACCTAGATTGAAATCATAGTAACAACATTGTAATCAAAACGAAAATGTAAATGCGAGAAGAAGATGAAGCCCCTTTTTTTCAGAGGCTTTGGCGGCTGTGACGGCGGCGACAGTAGCATGAGAGTTTTCCGACGAGGTAAGGAGGTGAAGGGTCTCGTTGGTGATGCCGGTGATTTCCCTTTCTCTTCGTTCCTTCTTCTTCTCTGTCATCCTTGTGGTATCTCTCTGATTTGGGTCTCAGAGTTGGGAATGGAGTGTAAGAGCATTCGAATCCGGATCCTCGGTCGCCTTTGCCTGTAGCGCTTTCCTATAGCGCCCCAAAACGACGTCGTTTTGGGGCAACTTTTCAAGGAAAAAAAAAAAAACAAACAAACAGAGCAGAACTCAGACCCATCTCTCTCTACTTTTACATGCTCTGTTTCTTCCAGAACCAGAGTATGAACTCTCTCACTCTCTCCATCTTCTTCTTGTTCCTTTCCATCATCTCACTTTTAGGTAAAAATGGCTTCACTTTTAATTTCTCTACGTACACAATGTGTTTTATAAAGCTTTAATTTATCTGGGTTTTTAACATTTTCATGCTACATTTGCAGATGGAGGTTCCATCGGAGTCAACTACGGCCGAGTAGCAAACAATCTCCCATCTGCCGTAAAAGTAGTCCAACTCCTCAAAACTCACGGTATCGAACGGGAGAGAAAGAAAGCTAAAAACAGAATCAGACCCATTTTCTACCAAAAAAATTTCAATCAAAAATTTCAAACCCAAAATTTCCTCCTGTGTTCAAATCCAAAATTTCCTCCTGTGAAATTTCCTTCTGTGTTCATCGCCGTTAACTATCCAAAATTTCAATCAAAAATTTCAAACCCAATCAAATCCATTTTCCTCCTGTGTTCATCGCCCTTACCTACCCAAAATTTCAATCAAAAATTTTCCTCCTGTGTTCGACGCCGTTAACGGGTTCTTCCCCCTTTCTGAGTTTTTTTTTTTTTTTTTCTTGAAAAGTTGCCCCAAAACGACGTCGTTTTGGGGCGCTACAGGAAAGGGCCACAGGCAAAGGCGACCGAGGATCTGGATTCAAGAGCATTCACAATGGACACATAAAGTTGTGTGTTAGTGTCAGGTGTCAACTTTTGACTAGTTGAGGGTATTGTTTGGTGTGGCAGTGGATGGGTTAACGTGTGTGTTAGTGGTGTGTGTTAATTTGTTTGTTATCTGCAGTGATGGTTTTAGCTAGCGGAGGGAAGTGTGTTTGTATTCTTACGGGTTGACCGGTCAACGGCAAATTTATTTTATTTATTTATTTTTTTTACTTGTTGGGTTTGTTTTTTGGACTTGAAATTTAATTTTGGGCTTAAAATTTTTTATTAAACTAAATTATTTATTTATTTTATTTATTATGTACACACACACACATATATATATATATATATATTTTAACACACATCTTAACACACCCCTTAACACTACTATTACACCACCATTCACTCTCTAAAATTAACAAACTCTTAACACATCTTAACAAACATTTTTGGGCCCCACTTCTATTACTTTTTGTCATATAACACACTTTAATACACTTTTTTAGCCATTCCATTGTGGATGCCCTAAGAGAGGAGCTGGGTAAAAAAAAAAAAAAAACGTGGTGCCATAACGATATCGATTCGGCACAAAAGCAGGAACCATTGCAGAGGATTTGGACTATATGTGGATGAGCTTCCTCCGCCTATTTAATCCTTTAATTTTTGGGTAAATTACATTTTATTCTTTTTATAATTGACTATTTTTTCACTTTATTTTTATTTTTTTTTTGGGTCTTTCAAATTTACTTGAAAGGCTAACTTATGTCCAAAATCAAACCTGTAATTTTTGTTCTTTATGACTAAACATACTTTACTTACATTTTGACCAACCGAACAACGAAAAATAAAGCCTTAGTGTAAACTAAAATTTGCTAATTACAAAGCAATTTAATTAGAATTTTGTTATTTTTGCCTATTTTGGAAACTTAGCTAAAAGTTAGTTTTTTTGGATCACATCACCTCTCTACTCTTTTATATTTAAAAAAAAAAAAAAATCAAAAAACCTACTTCTCAAAATAAGCCTTTGAATCATTATAGTGATTTATTTCTATCTTAATATATATGTAAGTAAACTGAGTAGATACACGAGCAACAATTTTTTTAAATATTTTTGTTTTTACCATATTACTCAAATTTTTTTTTCTTTTTTGAGGTGAATATGTAAAAAGGCCACCTCCCAAGAGTTTGCCTCAACACTATAAAACTCAAAGTCAGCTATGTTTAAAATTAGATTGAAAATGATACAATAACAGTCACATAATATAAAAATATTTTATTATATATATTATACAATAAAAGCCTATAAGGATAAAAATATTTATAAAAAATAAATAAAAATTAGGATTTGATAATCCACTTGGAGACTTGGGATATCAGCAGGAAATGCAAAGATTTGCTTTGTAGATCACGTTTTCTTCATTTATGCGAAGATTTGCTTTTATTATATGGACGTCTCAAGTTTTCTTTATTTATTTTCCATTCATAAAAACGCCAGATGTTATCATAATAGCTGCATGAATTAAAGCGGGCATAGTTAAAGTAGATATGCTAATTGGAGTTCAACTAGAAGAAATACTTACAATAGAGAAGATGGCTGCCTCACTACCTGCACTAATCAAGTAGTCATTCCCTTCTTTAGAGAATCAAAGTGGAATTCATACCTGTTTTATAGAATTTATTGAAATACAATAAAATCACTTGAACTAATTAAAATACAAGTATGTGAAAGGGGATTTATCACTAACTTCCCCATATATTTTTGTTAGGTTATATAGTAGTTAATGTGATATTTTCTGTTTAATTTTAAATAAAAGTTAACTTTAAAAGTAAATTGACAAAAAATTAAAACATGAAGGGCTGAAGTGAGAGAAAAACAAATTAAGGGCCAAAGTGTAATTTACTCTTAATTTTTTTTTTTTTTTATACCTCAAGTAGATCATTCTTAAAAATAAATTAGATTTTTTTGATAACTTGATATCCAACCCATTGAACTGACTAATTTGAATGATCAATTACACCTTTCACTTGCAAGGATCTCAATTAAAATCATGGCAAAAATCTCTATTTGAATTATATCTATCTTTTCAAAAATAAATAATAAATACAATTGCGAAGATAGATTATTCATTTTTTAAGATAAATGTAACTATGAACAAAGAACCAAATTGTTCAAATCAACAAAATGGATCAAAAATGGCTCATAATGTATATATATATAAACAATTTAAAATTTCAAGATTTAATAATAAATATATATGATGTAAGAGATGAGAGAGAAAAAGTAATAGATTGATGTATAAAATGTAAAAGAATGAGAGATGATATATGAAAAGTAATTGAAAAAAAATTGTAAACCAAATAAATTTTAGGTTTTGAACTCTCAAAATTATTTTCAAAACTGAACAAAACAAGGCCATAGTTTCTGTAGTTTTGCTTCAAAATTACACTCGTCACCTTTATAATTTTATCAAAATTTCACTTTAATCCATTTATTTTAGTCTTTAACATCCTTCTATTTTTATAAAAATTTTACTTTAGTCTTTCCAGCAACTTCAAAACAATATTGTGCAACTAATACTCAATGTTATTTGGGAATTAACATTTTTAGTATTTTTCTTTTATTTTTACAAAAACAAAAATGTAAAAAATTAAAGGGAATAGTTATTTTTTTAATAACTTTTTGATTTTTTTTTTATTAAAATATTACGTTCACAAAATAGGCCTCACTTACAACTTGAATTGAAACTTAAATTTAAGAAGTTGATCGGTACATTTAAAATGTCAAGAGATAAAAGTGAAATTAGATGTGAAGAGTTATTTTCAGAATAACACAAGTGCGAAGTGTTATTTAGTTTTTACCCTTTGATGTTTAACCATTTTCTTATTTTATTTTTTTCCTGATTTTGGTTATTAATGTTTCAAAAAAAAAAAAATCTGGCCTATTTGGTAGCCATTTCATTTTCAATTTTCAGTTTATATTTACAAAAATTTAAAAATTGTTATAAAAACTTATTTGATAAGTTTTTTGATTTATAAATGGTTCTATCAGTTTATAAAGTTGAGGAAAAAACGTAAACTCAAAAAATGAATTTACGCTAGTTTTTAAACATAAATTTAAAATTTTGACTAACAATTTTTTTTTTCAAATAATTTTTTTTCAATTATTTTTTTCAATTAATTTTTTTTTTCAATTATAATGTGTATGATCCCATTGTCATAAATAATAAAAAATAAATATAAATATTTTAAGCATGAACAAACATATTTTTTAGTTTATGTTTTTAAAAATTTTCAAACATTTTGTCCAAACCAAACGCATTTGTAGTTTATGTTTTTTTTAAAATAAACAAAAATCAGTTTATAAATTTTTTGTAAACATAAATAAAAAATGTAAACGTTACCAAATGCTACCTTAAAAAACTAATTTAGGCCTCGTTTGTGAACATGCTAATTCAGTAACTTTTTGACTATTTGGCTAAAATATAAGCTAAAAAAATGTTTTCATTTTTCAAAAAACACTTTTCAGAAAATTCTACTTTCTTATTTTCCGTGTTTTTTTGTTTTTACTGAATTTTTTTAATATTTGAAGCAATTTTTTTACTTTTTAGACACACCTACCTAAATACACCACAAAAAGTAAAAAAATTGTAAAAAAATCTTTTAAAAATTCACTAAATACCAAAAAAAAAAAAAACAAAAATTCAGTACATTTTTTGTATTTTTATGTATTTATTAATTTTTAAAAATATTTTTTCACAAATTTTTTACTTTTTAGATATATCTAAGTAAGGTGCATCTAAAAAAGTAAAAAAAAAATGCTTAAAATTTTAAAAATATTCACTAAAAACAAAAAAACACGAAAATCAAAAAATTTAGTTTTCAAAAAACTTAATCCAGAAAACCAAAACCAAGCACACTGAATGTTTGGGATGACTTTTTAGGTTTTTACAAAAAGATGTACAAAAAGTAGAGAGAAAAGAAAATCTTTGACTTGTTGGTATGGGTTGTTGGCTTTTTGATTTTTTTAGTGATTTTTTGACTTTTTAGCTAAACGGGTCGCTTCCCAAACGAGGCATTGTGTCAAAAAATTACAAGTAATACTACAAATTCACTATTATAAACCAAAAATTATCTAAAAATTAATTTCCACCACACAATCACCCACGTAAAAAATTCTGGATGGGTAAATCTGAGTCCCTAGACTTTCTCAAAAATCACACATTGACAATCACACAGTATAAAAATATTTTATTTTATATAATTTATATTTCTGACACAAACTTAAATTGTAATATAATATATTTGTTATGTCATGTGACAATTAACATGACATTTTCTATTTAATTTTGAACAAAATATATATTTTTACAAAATGATTCATCCATTGAATTTAAGTTTGGCCGAATCGCTTGAATTTATGCATGTCGATCGACCAGTGTCTACTGCAATTGTCATCTTTGTTGCCGAATGGACAACTAATGTTTACCACGGTTGTTACCATTGTCAACGGCGGCTCTCACCTTTGTTACCGGATGACCGACATGAATAAATTCAGATAAATTGATAAATGTAGTATTGCTTATACTATTACGGGTAAATTATGAAAAACTAAGGCCTCGTTTGGCAAGTGACTTTTTTAGTAAAAAAATTACTAAAAAAATTAAAAAGCCAATAATCTATATCAAAAAGTCAAAAATTCTCTTTTCTCTCTACTTTTTGTATATCTTTTAGTAAAAATTCAAAAAGTCATCACAAACATACTAGTTTTTTTTACATCATATTTTAGCCAAAAAACCAAAAAAATACTAAAAAAACATGTTCCCAAACGAGCCCTTAGTGATAAATCTCCTTTCACATACTTATATTTTAATTAGTTCAAATGATTTTATGGTATTCCAATAAATTCTATAAAACATGTATGGATTCCACTTTGATTCTCTAAAGTAGGGAATGACTACTTGATTTTCTTCTAGTTGAACTCCAATTAGCGGATCTACTTTAACTACGTCCGCTTTGATTAATGTAGCTATTATGATGACATCTGGCGTTTTCATGATTGGAACAATAAATGAAAAAAACTTGAGATGTCCATATAATAAAAGCAAATCTTCATATAAATGAAGAAAACATTATCTACGGTATTGTCCATGCAATGAAAACAAATCTTTGCATTTCTTGTTGATATCCCAAGTCTCCAAGTGGATTGTTTTGAAAATTTGATCTATCAAATCCTAATTTCTATATATATATTTTTATGAACATTTTTATCCTTTTAGGCTTTTATTGTATAATATATATAGATATATATAAAATAAAATATCTTTATATTACGTGACTCTTATTTGTGTCATTTTCTATCTAATTTAAGACACAGCTGACCCTGAGTTTTATAGTGTTTAGGCGAACTCTTGGGAGGTGGCCCTTTTTTCTTTTTTATTTTTACTTTGGTCTTTGAAATTTACTTGAAAAGCTAATTTATGTCCAAAATCAAATCTGTAATTTTTGTTCTTTGTAACTAGACATATTTTACTTATATTTTGACCAACTGAACAATGAAAAATAAAGCCTTCCTATAAACTAAAATTTGCTAAATTACAAAGCAACTTAACTAGAATTTTGTTATTTTTGTTTTGGAAACTCGGCTAAAAGTTAGTTTTTTTCAGTCACATTACCTCTATATTTTTTTTTACAAAAAAAAATCAAAAAAATAAAAAACCTACTTCTCAAAATAAGCCCTTGAATCATTATAATGATTTATTTCTATCTTAATATATATGTAAGTAAACTGAGTAGATACTAGCAACAATCTTTTTAAATATTTTTGTTTTTACCATATTACTCTATTTTATTTATTTAATTTTTTTTTGGAGGTGAATATGTAAAAAGGGTGAAAAAATAGTCAAATATAAAAAGAACAAAATGGAATTTACCCAAAAATTAAAGGATTAAATCGGCGGAGGAAGCTCATCGCATATATAACACATTGAAATTTGAACCCTCCTTTCAAACCTTTGAAGACTGGCAAAACAACTTAGATCGTTTCAAGAAATACCCAAAGCCCAGAACCAGTTCCACCATACAAACCCATTTTTAAAGAAATTATGGAAGATGAAGTAAGAACAATCTTTACTACATCTAGCTATACATATGTGTATCACAGTTTTATATTATTTATATATTTATGGATATATGAATGTAATGGTAAACTTGAAAATATTGAATATTTTGCAGGAGAAGAAGATTGTGGGAATTGATGAACTCACCGAAAGACTTGAGGAATCTGAATGGCTCAAATTTAGGCCATTTGCAGTAGCAACAAGAAGAAGAGAAGAAGGTGGTGAACAAGATTGTGATCAACCTTCAAACACAAGAACCATTCATAATAACAATAATACCCTCAAAAACGAGTTCTTGGATCACAAGTATGGGCGCGATCTGTTGGGTTGGGTTTCCCTCCTATGTGGAGGATGGCCCAAAATATTTAGTAAAGCCCATGTGATTTCCAAAGCCCACATGGAGAGGTTATGCTTTTGGACTGATTTGGCCCATGAGTGTATTATTACACAAACCCTTGCTCTGTATCACTTAGAGAAGAAGATGCAAAATACGCAGCAGCAGCCACAAAAATAGAGAGGAAAGGAGAGGCCAAGGTTCTGTCCAGTTTTGATCAAGCCATCCGATCGACATGCATTTGTGGTCCGATTGAGCTGAAATTTGGTAGGCGAGTTCACAACTCAAGACTCTAAATTCTGGACGGTGGAGATCAGATTTGGAGTATTCTACAGCTGGTTTTTGGCCCGTGAACAGTACCCGTTTTTGGTGAGATCTTTCCCAAACTTTGTATTTTGATCTTTGGTAGCCAAGAAAGCTTATTTGTAAGTTGTTCTTGATTGTTTGCCTCTAGTTCTACCTAGAGAGAACTCTTGTATGCCCATTACTTGTTGATAGTGGAGATATTTGGTGGACTACGGTCCCGTGGTTTTTCCTTTCCACATCGGGAAGGTTTTCCACGTTAAAATTGTTGTTGCCTTGTTGTGTGATTGTTGGATCATCATTTTCAGATTATTTTCAGAATATTGTGCTCTATTAAATTGTTTCCTAATAGGTTCACACAAAGAGGGAGAATAGACTACTTCCGCTATTTTTGTGCCGGATTCGGATATTTCGAATTGGCCATTTGTTTGTTTTTCTCCCAACATAGTGGTATCAGAGCTTGGTTCATATTGTTGTGTATCTTGTGTTGAATAATGGAAGCAAATTTAAGTAGAATGGTTACTTTGAATGGTTCTAATTATCACACATGGAAAGGAAAAATGGAAGACCTCCTTTATGTTAAGCAATTTCATCTACCGGTATTTGCTACTGAAAAACCAGAAAATAAATCTGATGAAGAATGGACATTACTACATCGACAAGTGTGTGGGTACATTAGGCAATGGGTGGATGATAATGTTTTAAATCATATTAGTGGAGAGACACATGCACGTACACTCTGGAACAAACTTGAACAATTGTATGCTCGGAAGACTGGAAATAATAAAATGTTTCTAATAAAGCAATTGATGACTTTGAGATACCAAGATGGAACCCCATTGACAGATCACTTGAACACTTTTCAAGGAGTAATTAATCAGTTGGCTGGAATGGGTATCAAGTTCGATGATGAGGTACAGGGGTTATGCTTGCTTGGTACATTGCCGGACTCTTGGGAGACATTTAGAATGTCATTATCTAACTCGGCCCCAGATGGTGTAATCAATATGGATCTGGCTAAGAGCAGTACTTTAAATGAAGAGATGAGGAGGAAATCACAGGGATCTTCTTCACAGTCAGAGGTTTTGGTTACAGAAAGAAGGGGGAGAAGCAAGAGCAGAGGTCCGAAGAACAGAGATAGAGGTAGAAGCAAGTCCAACAAGTTTGCTAATGCTGAGTGTTATCATTGTGGGATGAAAGGGCACATCAAGAAACACTGCAGAAAATTAAAGAGAGAAAACAAGGAGAAAGGGATTGAACATGATGGAAAGGATAATGATCGAGTTGCCACCGCTACTTCCGAAGACTTTCTCATTGTTTATGATGAAGATGTTATTAACATAGCATGCCATGAGACCAATTGGGTGATTGATAGTGGTGCCTCTATTCATGCTACATCTCGAAAGGATTTCTTCACATCCTATATACCCGGCGACTTTGGTTCGGTAAAGATGGGCAATGATGGCTTGGCCAAAATCATTGGTGTTGGAGACGTGCACTTGGAGATGAATAATGGCACGAGGTTGGTTCTTAGAGATGTAAAGCATATTCCTGATATCCGTATGAATTTGATTTCTGCAGGCAAACTTGATGATGAGGGGTATTGCAACACTTTCAGTAATGGTCAGTGGAAGCTCACTAGGGGTGCTATGGTTGTGGCTCGAGGCAAGAAGCATTCTACTTTGTACATAATGCAGGCAAGGCTCCCCAAAGAAGTTATTAATGCAGTGGATGATGAGTCTACAGTGGAATTGTGGCATAAAAGGCTTGCCCACATGAGTGAGAAAGGCCTGGCAACATTGGCTAAAAAGAATCTTCTGTCTGGAATGAAGAATGCACTTTTGAAAAGGTGTACTCACTGTTTGGCAGGAAAGCAGAATAGAGTTTCTTTCAAGAGTTCCCCTCCTTCAAGAAAGCCAAATATACTTGACTTGGTATATTCAGATGTTGTGGTCCTATGAAGACAAGAACACTTGGTGGCTCCCGTTACTTTGTGACCTTCATAGATGATCATTCAAGGAAGTTGTGGGTCTACACTTTAAAAAGCAAAGATCAAGTGTTGGAGACTTTTAAACAGTTCCAAGCCTTAGTTGAGAGACAGACTGGGAAGAAGCTCAGGTGCATCAGAACAGATAATGGGGGAGAGTATTGCGGTCCTTTTGATGATTATTGCAGACAACAGGGTATTCGACATCAAAAGACACCCCCGAAGACTCCTCAGTTGAATGGTTTAGCTGAAAGGATGAACAGGACACTGGTTGAAAGAGTTAGATGCTTGCTTTCACAGGCACAGTTGCCAAGATCCTTTTGGGGTGAGGCTTTGAGCACAGTTGTACATGTTCTTAATCTCACACCATGTGTTCCTCTTCAGTTCGATGTACCAGACAGAGTTTGGACTGGCAAGGATGTTTCCTATGATCACCTGCGTGTCTTTGGATGTAAAGCATTTGTTCATATTCCCAAAGATGAGAGGTCTAAGCTCGATGTGAAGACCCGACAGTGCATTTTTCTAGGCTATGGCCTAGATGAGTTTGGCTACAGGTTATATGATCCAGTTGACAAGAAACTAGTGAGAAGCCGAGATGTTTGTTTATTGAAGATCAAACTATACAAGATATTGAGAAGTAGAGAACTCAATGTCCTGGCATAGTGATGGTCTAGTTGACTTGGATCCGTTCCTCTGACAGATTTGCCTGCACAGGTTGAACATGATGTTCAGAGGACCAACAAGGTTTAGGTGATGCAGATGATCCCTTACAGGCTGAGACAGTGATGAGACTCTTGAGCAGTTGGCAACACCAGAGATACCACCAGATGTTTCCAACAGGAGAGGTCAGCTAGAGACCGACAGCCTTTCACTTGGTATTCTGCAATGACTAGTGTTAATGACAGATGGGAGAGCCCGAGTGTTATGCAGAAGCCATGGAAGATGATCATAAGCTGGAGTGGCTGATGTAATGCAAGATGAGATGCAATCATTGCATGACAATCACACTTTTGAGTTGGTGAAGTTGCCTAAGGGCAAAAGAGCTTTAAAGAACAAGTGGGTGTACAGGGTGAAACATGATGAAGTCACTTCACAACCACGATACAAAGCTAGACTAGTTGTTAAAGGTTTAGTCAAAGAAAAGGCATAGACTTTGATGAGATCTTCTCACCAGTTGTAAAAATGTCTTCTATTCGTGTGGTTCTTAGCTTAGCCGCTAGTCTAGACTTAGAGATTGAGCAAATGGATGTGAAAACTGCCTTCCTTCATGGTGACTTGGAGGAAGAGATTTACATGGAACAACCAGAGGGTTTTAGGGTGAAAGGAAAAGAGGATTATGTGTGTCAGCTAAAGAAAAGTCTTTATGGTTTGAAACAGGCACCCATGCAGTGGTATAAGAAGTTTGAGTCAGTTATGGGGGAGCAAGGCTACTTGAAAACTACTTCTGACCATTGTGTATTTGTGCAGAAATTCTCTGATGATGATTTTATTATTTTACTGCTCTATGTTGATGACATGTTGATTGTTGGCAGAATCCTTCAAGAATTGACAAATTGAAGAAGCAACTAAGCAAGTTCTTTGCCATGAAAGACTTGGGCCAACAAAGCAAATTCTTGGTATTCGAATCTATCGAGACAGAAAAGAGAAGAAATTGTACATGTCAGAAGAGCAGTATATTAAAAAGTGCTTGAAAGATTCAATATGAACAATGCTAAAGTGGTTAGCTCACCTCTTGCTACTCATTTTAAGTTAAGCACTAATCAAAGCCTTCTACAAATAAAGAGAAGGAAGATATGGAAAGAGTTCCATATGCCTCAGCTGTAGGAAGCTTAATGTATGCAATGGTCTGCACAAGGCCAGATATAGCTCATTCAGTTGGTGTAGTTAGCCGATTTCTTTCAAATCCAGGATAGAGCATTGGAATGCAGTAAAGTGGATAATGAGGTATCTAAGAGGCACTTCCAGGTTGACGCTCAGTTTTGGAAATGAAAAACCAATTTAGTTGGCTACACTGATGCAGATATGGCAGGAGATGTGGACCCGTAAGTCTACTTCGGGCTATTTGATCACGTTCTCAGGTGGAGCTGTTTCTTGGCAGTCAAGGTTGCAAAAATGTGTTGCACTCTCTACAACAGAGGCAGAGTTTATTGCGGCAACGGAAGCTTGTAAAGAGTTGCTATGGATGAAAAAGTTCTTATGAAGCTTGGTTTCAACAACAACAATATGGTTGTTTTGTGATAACCAAAGTACTATCACTTGGCTAAGAACTCTACATTCCATTCGAGGTCGAAGCACATCGACGTGAGGTACCATTGGATAAGAGAAATTCTTAATCATAAGCTGTTGGAACTTGAAAAAATTCATACTGATGATAATGGTGCTGATATGTCGACAAAAGCTTTGGTAAGGGAGGAGCTTGAGACTTGTTGCTCGATTGCCGGGATGGAGAATCCCTCCACCTAGTCGGAAAGGGGGAGATTTGTTGGGTTGGGTTTCCCTCCTATGTGGAGGATGGCCCAAAATATTTAGTAAAGCCCATGTGATTTCCAAAGCCCACATGGAGAGGTTATGCTTTTGGGCTGATTTGGCCCATGAGTGTATTATTACACAAACCCTTGCTCTGTATCACTTAGAGAAGGAGATGCAAAATACGCAGCAGCAGCAGCCACAAAAACAGAGAGGAAAGGAGAGGCCAATGTTCTGCCCAGTTTTGATCAAGCCATCCGATCGACATGCATTTGTGGTCTGATTGAGCTGAAATTTGGTAGGTGAGTTCACAACTCAAGACTCTAAATTCTGGACGGTGGAGATCAGATTTGGAGTATTCTACAGCTGATTTTTGGCCCGTGAACAGTACCCGTTTTTGGTGAGATCTTTCCCAAACTTTGTATTTTGATCTTTGGTAGCCAAGAAATCTTATTTGTGAGTTGTTCTTGATTGTTTGCCTCTAGTTCTACCTAGAGAGAACTCTTGTATGCCCATTACTTGTTGATAGTGGAGATATTTGGTGGACTACGGTCCCGTGGTTTTTCCTTTCCACATCGGGAAGGTTTTCCACGTTAAAATTGTTGTTGCCTTGTTGTGTGATTGTTGGATCATCATTTTCAGATTATTTTCAGAATATTGTGCTCTATTAAATTGTTTCCTAATAGGTCACACAAAGAGGAGAATAGACTACTTCCGCTATTTTTGTGCCGGATTCGGATATTTCGAATTGGCATTTGTTTGTTTTTCTCCCAACACGATCAATCTTCTTTCTTTCAAACCGGTCCCATCTTCGTCACTGTATGTTCTACTCATCTTCTTCTTCTTCTCCTTTTTCTTCTTCTTCTTCTTCTTCTCACTCTATGATCGTAAAATTTGGATGTGATGTGTATCTATGAGAATTTGTAAAAGGAGACATTTGGCTTTGAGTTTATTGCATATGGAAACAGTGGGTTTTGATGCATATGTAGTCCATTGAGTACGAATATACAGATACAGTAATTGTAATTATCATCATTATTAGGGTGAATTACGCTTTTAATCTTGTAATTTGATCTGAATTTCACTTTAGTCTCTATATTTTAATAATAGTTTAATTTTGGTCCTTTAATTCAAGTTAGAAGTTAAAATTAATGATTTTAGAACAATTATTAATCTTTTGAGGTGTACACTTGAAAAAAAAAATTAATGGAAATTTAGATTAAAGAACTAAATTAAAATTATACTTAAAATATAGTGATTAAAATTTTTAAAATTAAAATAATAAGAATGAAAATAAAATTTAAGTCAAACTATGGTCTTGTTTGGTGTAACTTTTAAAACAAATTATAGATTATAACTTAACAGATTATAGATTATGACTTTAATCAGAAACTGTTAATCTTTTTGGTATAACTATTGGATTATAGATTTAAGTTGCTGAGTAGTGTTTGTTAAATAAGCTGTGAAGTAGTTTTTTCAATTAACTTTTTTTTTTTATTATTCACTATTTGTCTACATTTCTCATAAAAAATAATAATAATATTTTATAGTCCATTTGGGTCTTTTTCTATTTTTAAAAAAATAAAAAATAAAAAAATCTAAAAGTATAACCGTGAATTAACATGTCCACAGCAGAAGTTGATAATCAGAAGTAAGGGGTGAGCAGTTTCTTAGAATCAGCTTTTTGGACTTAAAATAAGTTGTTAGAATCAGAAACTATTTGAAATAAGTTTAACCAAATAGTCCAAAATAACTTTTTAAAAGTCAGAAGCCATAAGTTGGCTCAAAAAAGCCCACCAAACACTCCTATAAGAGTGAAAATGTAATTTACCCTTATTATTATTATTACTATTTCCTCTTTTTGTATTGTAGGATAATTTGGTTGGAATGATTGTTTCAAAGTTCTAAACAATTTCTTTTTGCCTTTCTCAGTTTTGTTCCTTCTTTACTAGCATTGGCCAAAGAAAAAAAAAAAAAACACCTTTGGGATAAGATTCAGATGTGTGCATATATGTATTTAATGTATTTAAGCATATATCTCATTTAATTTGAGATAACACAATATAATCTATTACATGATTATTTTTTTTTTTTGGGTGTTGATTTAACGACATAAAATATGCATGAACAAAAAAACCAAAAAAAAAAAGCATTTTAAAATTACCCAAAAAATAAAAAGAGAACAATTTATTTACAACCAGAGTATATTTTGCTTATATTGTGACATACACGGCAAAAGATATTGAATTGTACATTTTTATAAAGCATTTAAGTTTAAACAGGTAAATCAACAACTCTGTCATATTTTTCTTTTTTCTCAACATTATTATGAATATATGAGTCAAGACTGAATTAATTTTGTAAATTTTTCGAATGCTTTTTATTTTATTCATTAGAGACTTATATATGTATATATTATGCAGGATTATGAAAGATGTAAGGCTACGAACTTATGTTTTCTTTGTGAAAAGAGAAAAATGGAGCTATGCAATGTTCCATGTGGGTGTCGTATTTGGTGCTTAATTTGTGGAGAAGGACCGTCAGATTATGTTCATCAATGTATCATCTGCAATGCAAAGGTTGAAAAGCTTGAACTCCTTTCTCTTCCATCTTCATCTACAGATAATCGCCAATCGGTACGTATATGTTCTACTATATTTTAATTCTCAATCTTTTAATTGTTCCACTTTGATCTTAACAGTATACAATATGTTACACATTAATTCATGATATTAACACCATTTGAAATTAGAGAGATATTTTTTTAATTTTATATGAAGACTCGACATAATTAAAATGACCAAATACACAAATGGTCTCAAACTATACTTTTTGTATTATTTTGGTTCTTAAAACATGTACTTTGTTTCATTTTAGTCTACAAAGTGTGCACTTCCTCACATTTTCATCCGTAATCTTTTATAGTTTGTTGCATATTTTATTTTTTTCTAAAATTGTGAAAATACCCTTTATCCAGTTATTGATTTTGGTTTGAACGTGCTAATGCTAAAGACAAAAGGTCAGTCTTTGGCGACCAAAGTGAAATAATTAAAAAATTGAGGACTAGAATGTAACTAATGCATACTTTAAGGACCATTTGTGTAATTAACCCTTATATATATTATATGAATTTACCAAATTTATCTATATAGTTTTCAATATTTCTTAATTAAAATCCAACATTGATTGAACTCAAACAATTTTGCAGATTGTGAATGAAATACCAGTAAAGACCCAGGCCTCTAAACAAAGGGGAAAACAGAGGAGAGAAACAAAGATGAGAATGAAGCTGGAGGAGCAAAAAGATGAGAATGAAGATGGAGCAAGTTAGATTTGCATGGGTTTCTTAGAAGTATGATGTGACAAATATAACTAGTTTTCTCCTCTCTGTTTTGAGAAAAATTAATGTAGTATATTCTAAGACATCTATTTGGCTTTGTGTTGCTTTGATTTTTATGTGCAGCTGAATTGTGAATCCTTTATTAACCTGCCAAGTATATATAGAATAGTTTTAGCATATGCATACATATATATGTATATATATTTGATTTACAAAGTAGTTTGGGCATTACTCAGTTGTAGACCTAGTTCAAAATCTTCTCTCTCTTTAGTTTTTGCTGCCCTGCTTCGTTGCTCTGTTTTGATGAAATTTAGGATTCGTTTGCGGGTAGCTATTTTAGGAGTGTTTTTTTGGCTAAAATATTAGTGAAAAATGCTGAAGTGTTTACAAATAATTTTTTTGATTTTTTATGAAAAAAATGCAAAAAGTACAGATAATACAAAGATTTTTTTTTTTTTTTGCATATATGTATTTCATCTTTTTAGTGATTTTTTTTTTTTTTTTATACTAAAACTCTCTCATCCCAAACAGACGTTTACCGCTTTTGGGTCAATAAGTGTGAAGTAATGTTAAGAATGCGAACATTTCTACCAAATATTTGTCAAATGTCTCACACCATATTTATGTGAGACATTTGATAAAATATTTGATAGAAATGTCGGGACCTATAGCATTTTCCTTAGGAGTAAGCCGGAGGGATTTTTGGTGAAAAGCCCCTCCCATTGGGTCTTTTTTGTGTGAAGCTCATATAATAAAATATTGGTTCCAAAGTCTATTAAATAAAAAAATATGGTAAAACAACTAAAATACCCATCTATATAAATGGGCAAATATCAAACGATGGAACCGTTTGTCTCCCTCACTTTGTTTCATCGCTTGAACTCATTGCTGTGAAAACAAATAACAGAAGTACACAATAATAGAATAAAAATCTACTGTCATTGTATCAAAAAAAAAAAGAAAGGATAATACTAGAGTAAAATTTTACTCTCATTTTATCAAACAAAAAATAGAGCACATACTAGAGTAAAATTTTATTTTCATTCTATCAAACAAAAACAGAGCACATACCAAAGTAAAATTTTGCTCTTATTTTATCAAACAAAATCAGAATACATACCATAGTAGAATTTTACTCTCATTTTATTAAACAAAAACAAGCACATTGTTGTTCATATTTGTGAAATTAAAGAAATAGATTTATGAAGAAATCAAAATTATATACCAAGAACATATGCTGATAATTACAACTAAATTTCAACAGAAATACACAAAACAATAAAAAACGGTAAAGAAACCAAACCGAAGCCTGCACGGTAACAGTTTCCTTAAAACAGATTTCGCCGCCTCACGGGTCGAGTGCTTGAGGAATCCCGGCGTCTGTCTCCCAGGATACGACGATCAAAACCAGATGGCAGAAGCACTCTCTGTCTAGCTTAGCGAACAAAACAGTGGCAGCACTCTCTCACTGTAGAAATTTCTAGCAAACTGACTAAAGAATGAAAGAAACAATTTCTGTGTTTGAGACCTGACAGGAGGGTCTCAATTTATATATGTATAGGGGAGAGAGGAGAAGCCTCCAGCCTTTATGGCTGGTCACTAATGCACCATTAACCTCTGCAATAAAGGCAGGAGTTACAAACCCATTAATGCACTATTAAACTCTGCAATAAAGGCAGAAGTTACAAACCCCATTAACTCTTTCATGAAACTAACTTCATAGGACAATTTCTCATTCAATTCTCAATGGTTTTTGGCCATTCTATTTGTGGTGTAAAGATCTCATTGCAAAGTATCTAGACCCACTTCGACCCAACACAATAGACGGTTGGGATCCACTTTAATATTTAATTAAAGTCACCAAAAAACCATTTTTTCCAACACACATAACAGAGTAAAATTTTACTCTCATTCGTCAAACAAAAACAAAGCACATGCCAGAGTAAAATTTTACTCTCATTCTATCAAACAAAATCAGAGCAGATACCAGAGTAAAATTTTTCTGTCATTCTGTAAACAAAAACAAAGCACGTACCAAAATAAAATTTTACTCTCATTTCGTCAAACAAAAGCAGTTCATACACAATAAAAATAAATCAAAAATAATATAATAATCAACAAATCAACATATCTGATTGAATTCAAACAATAATCAAGCAGTGATTGAAACAAAACCTCTAAAACTTCATCAACACTCATAAATCTCAATAAAACTCTCTAAATCTAATACAGATTTGTACAGATTTGAAACGTAATCCCTCGTTTAATTGAGAGTGTTTTTCATCAATTGGAATTGTGAAGCTTTCACAAAATGCTAAACCCACCAATTAGGGGTGAGCAGCAGATATTCCGATCCGCCAAAACCAACCGAACCGAACGATCCGCCGCATTTTGGACGGATGCGTGATGACAAGCGGACGGTTGCAGATTGATTTTCTCTAATCCGCCAATCTGGCGGACGGATGGCGAATTTGAGATTCCTTTGGCCGCAACCGAACCGCCAAACCCCGAACACCCCTAATAATTTATAAGACTTTGTGTTTTCAGTTTGTTTAAATATTCTGTTTGTGTTTTCAATCAAAAAAAAGTTTAAATATTCTGTTGAAAAAAAGTTTTAAACTTGAATATCTTTTTTGAATTAAAAAAAATAAACGTATTATTTATCTATATTTTTTAGTTTTAAAATCTATCTCTAAAAATAATAAATAGAAAATATGATATATGTTGGCTGGTTTTTGTTTTAAAAAACAGATATAGATGTAACAATACAAAGACATACAATCTCTACTACTGCTCTGTTCATGTCTTTGGTGGTCTGAATTGTTTTTATATTTTAAGAATTACAGATTGTAATACTTTATATGGATGAGGCATGCTGTAATTGTAGTATGTGGATGAGGTATGCAGTGATTGTGATATTCTAAAGTTTCAAACTTTCTTGCTTTGGATGAGGCATGCAGTGATTGTAATATTTTTTAACGTCATTAACTGTAATACTTTATTCTTCTTTTTTTTTTGAGGAAGTGCACAAGTTGAATTATGTTGAAAATTTATAAAATTTTAAACCGCCAAATCGATTCGTATCCATCTACCAAACTGCCAATCCGCTCAATCCACATCCACCAGATTGGCGGACAGATGCGGATTGATTTTCTCAATCCGCCAAGCTGGCGGTGGATGGGGGATTGGAGGTTCCGTGGCCGCAACCAACCCGCGCCCACCCCTACTACCAATTATATTACTAAATTTTCTACCATACTCACATGTAAGTGTTTTGTAGAAATTTTGATAAAGAATGTTTAGTAGTCGCACCTATGTGAATGGTTTTGTGATGACCGGGTATGCTTTTCTCGTTCCTTTTGAGTTATGATCGAATTTACTCATGCTATGGTGTAGAGTTTTTATGCGAAGCCTTGTTAATCGTTGGGTTCGTTATTTTTGAAAGCTTATCCTCAAATTCTCATTCTTATTTGCTTCGATTCCAAGTTTTACTTGCTTCGAGAGGTGCGAGGTTAGAATCCGGGATGTCTAGAGTTGAGTTGCTGGAATTTTTCTCTTTGGAAGCAGGTCCGTACGTGCGAGAGAGGGGCCGCACGTGTGGGAAGGGAGGCTGTACGTACGGTGAGGGAGGAGTTTTCTAGGTTTGGCTACTGCAATATATACAGGTGCAAAAGGAAGTGCGGGGAAGGCGCTGCACGTGCAGGGATCAATGCCGCACGTGCAAGAGGCATGCTTTGCATGTGCGGGGTTAAATGCCGCACGTGCGGGACGGGCCTGAGTCTGGAAACTCTGTTTTGTTTCTTCTTTTTTTTGGACTGTGTATATCACTTTTATACACTTCCTTCTCACTTTAAAATCATTTTTCTTTCATTCTCTCTAAAAACCTCCACCAAACACCAAAAACTCTTGATTTCCTGCAATCCATTGGGGTTTTGATCCTTGTTCCTTCATCAAAGTTGGATAACTTCTCGAGGGCTACGTTTTGTACGGTGAAGATCAAGTTTCAACACCATTGAATTTGAGGGTTTCATCTCTTTTTCTCTCCAAGCTTGAGGTAGGGTTTTCTTAGAGCTATATATATATTTTTTGCAAGATTTTGTTGATTTTCGAAATTTCCTTTGTTAATATTGAAAACCTGATGTTGGTTCAACAATGTGGGTAGTTTGGAAGTGGATTAGCTTCATGTCTCTTTTGAAACAATTTCTTGAGGGCCTTGAACTACATTGATTGAGGAAAAGTTGTTTTTGAAGAAATTCTTCGAATGAATTGAGTGCGTGTGTTGTTGTGGTGAGAAAAACCTAGATTTTAGGGGTTTTTAAAAGATGTTGAGAATACATGGTTGACATTGTATATGTACAATTTTGTGTGCCAAAATAAGTGAAGGAAGATAAATTTTATTTATTTATATATATATGTATGATGAGTTTCATGAAACATAAAAATTGTTGATATTGGAAGTTGTTGTTCAAATGTTGCCTTAGTCTTAAAATGACTAATTTGTTGAGAACACAAGAAATGTGGAAATATTGTTACTTTTGATGAATTTGAATAGATAAATGGTTATCTTGTGAAATCACATTAGAAATGAGGAAATTGGTGATATTGGTCTTCATGGTTGAATCATGGGATGGAAATGTAAATGAAGGGATATTGCATTGCATTGTTAAGGGTTGCATTTTCATCTCAATTCATTTGGTTATGGTAAATTTTGATTATTGGATTTGAAAATTTTTGCATTGAGAAAAGCATGTTGTGAAATAAGTGCTCGTGGAATTGTTTTTGGGTAAATACGTTGGTAAGTCCAGATAGAAGGTGTAGATGAAATTGATTAAGTTGGTCCAAGTGTCCAGGTGAAAGACCGAAAACACGCGCGGATGAGGTACCACTTTCCTTCCGTTTAGCAACCGGTAAAGTGGGGTTTTGGTAGTGCTAGTTATGCCTACTTGCAAACACCAACCTAGGGATTACCTAAGTCGTATTTATCGCCCTTTGAACTAAATTGATAAATTTTGAATTGTTGAGATTTCAAGTTATCATTGAACATGAAGGTTTTCAAAGGACATAAATGTGATTTTCCTTTAAAAGCACGGCATGGCATATGCATATCATTTGATGAAGCTTGTACAAAATGTATATACTTTGTTAAGAAATTCTCTGCTGGGTTTTATGCTCACCCTATGGGATTTTGGTGCAGAAAAAGACGTGATGAATCCGCCAAACTAGGGCGTGAATGTATGTATTGAGAGCACAAGGCTCTATTTTATTGTGATTGTATTTTTGTAAGCCAATGGCAGTATATGTATGGATTCGAGAAACCATCTTTTGTGAAACCCGGCTTAAGCCTTGGAATTTGTTAGTCCTTGAGGGCATTTGTTTGTTTATTTTTTGATTTAATGTTCTACATGCTATAGACTCATGTATTAGAAATCATTGAATGTATATCTGCATGTGGGATTATTTTGTATGAACCTCATGATCACGAAATGTAAAGGTTGGAGAATTGCTTCTCCTCTTATAATGAACGTTGGTTGATGCACTATTAATTATTTTTTTTCTCATACACATCTATTCAACTACAAAACTATCAAATTATTTTTAAAATATACAGCCAAACATATTTTGAAAGCTCTTCTAAAAAATGTATCTTTTAAAATTGATTGCAAAATTAAACTAAACGTAATTTTTACATACATATTTAGAAGCATGAGGGACCAAATTGGTAGAAAACCAATAAGAGTAAGCCTTCATTTAGCATAAGCTAAAATGAAATTTTTTGACTAAAATAATCACAAAAAGATAAGATATATTTTTTAGTTCATAAGATAAAATGTCATATCCAAGTTATAATCATTTTATTTTTTCTCTCAAAAAAGTCAAAAAGTCAATCTCAAATGAGACTTTTTAGCCCCAGGTTAAAATAGTCAAAAAATTAAAAAGTCAAAATGTAAGGCACCGGTGTCCCACATCGGGAATGGAGGAGGAGTTCCTGGGCTATAAAAGTAAAAACCTAGACCCTTGTATAGCATCGAGGCCTTTTCCCAAGTGGTGAAATCCCTATTAGAACTCCCCAGTTAAGCGTGCTTAGGCTGGAGTAGTTCTAGGATGGGTGACCTACTGGGAAGAACAAATCCGTGCGGGTGTGGCCCAAAGCGGACAATATCGATGACGTGTAAAGGGTCAGGGCGTTACACAAAAAGCCAACTCAAATCTCAAACGAACCCTAATTCTAGGGATATCAGATGTATTACCAAAATTTTTACTAAACCTGTAACGCCTCAAAACTTATAACACCAATTAAGGTCTCGTTTGAGAAGCGACCCGTTTAGCTAAAAAGTCAAAAAGTCACTAAAAAAACTAAAAAGCCAACAACCCATACAAAAAAGTCAAAGATTCTCTTTTCTCTTTACTTTTTGCACATCTTTTCGTAAAAAGCCAAAAAGTCATCCCAAACATACTAGTTTTTTTTAGCTCATATTTTAGCCAAATAGCTAAAAAGTTACTAAATTAGCCTATTCCCAAATGAGGCCTAAGTTCCCCATATATTTTTGTTAGGTTATATAGTAGTTAATGTGACATTTTCAGTCTAATTTTAAATAAAAGTTAACTTTAAAAGTAAATTTACAAAAAATTAAAACATGAAGGGCTAAAGTAAGAGAACAACAAATTAAGGGTCAAAGTGTAATTTACTCTTAATTTTTTTTTTTTTTGTATATCTCAAGCAGATAATGCTTAAAAATAAATTAGATTTTTTTGGATAACTTGGCATCCAACCCATTGAACTGACTAATCTAAATGATCGATTACACGGTTCATTTGCAAGGATCTTAGTTAAAATCATGGCAAAAGTATCTATTTCCCAAGAGTTCGCCTAAACCCTATAAAACTTAGGGTCAACTATGTCTAAAATTAGATAGAAAATGACACAAATAAGAGTCACATAATATAAAAATATTTTATTATATATATCTATATATATTATACAATAAAAGCCTAAAAGGATAAAAGGATAAAAATGTTCATAAAAATATATATAGAAATTAGGATTTGATAGATCAAATTTTCAAAACAATCCACTTGGAGACTTGGGATATCAGCAGAAAATGCAAAGATTTGCTTTCATTGTATGGACAATAACATAGATCATGTTTTCTTCATTTATGTGAAGATTTGCTTTTATTATATGGACATCTCAAGTTTTTTTCATTTATTGTTCCAATCATGAAAACGCCAGATGTCATCATAACAGTTGCATGAATCAAAGCGGGCGTAGTTAAAGTAGATCTGCTAATTGGAATTCAACTAGAAGAAAATCAAGTAGTCATTCCCTACTTTAGAGAATCAAAGTGGAATCCATACCTATTTTATAGAATTTATTGGAATACCATAAAATCATTTGAACTAATTAAAATATAAGTATGTGAAAGGAGATTTATCACTAAGTTCCCCATATATTTTTGTTAGGTTATATAGTAGTTAATGTGACATTTTCAGTCTAATTTTAAATAAAAGTTAACTTTAAAAGTAAATTGACAAAAAATTAAAACATGAAGGGCTAAAGTAAGAGAACAACAAATTAAGGGTCAAAGTGTAATTTACTCTTAATATTTTTATTTTATTTTATTTTATTTTTGTATATCTCAAGCAGATAATGCTTAAAAATAAATTAAATTTTTTTTGATAACTTGGCATCCAACCCATTGTACTGACTAATCTAAATGATCAATTACACGGTTCATTTGCGAGGATCTCAATTAAAATCATGGCAAAAGTGTCTATTTCCCAAGAGTTCGCCTAAACCCTATAAAACTTAGGGTCAACTATGTCTAATATTATATAGAAAATGACACATATAAGAGTTACGTAATATAAAAATATTTTATTTTATATATATCTATATATATTATACAATAAAAGCCTAAAAGGATAAAAATGTTCATAAAATATATATAGAAATTTGGATTTGATAGATCAAATTTTCAAAACAATCCACTTGGAGACTTGGGATATCAGCAGGAAATGCAAAGATTTGCTTTCATTGTATGGACAATACGGTAGATCATGTTTTCTTCATTTATGTGAAGATTTGCTTTTATTATATGGACATCTCAAGTTTTTTTCATTTATTGTTCCAATCATGAAAATGCCAGATGTCATCATAATAGTTGCATGAATAAAAGCGGGCGTAGTTAAAGTAGATCCGCTAATTGGAGTTCAACTAGAAGAAAATCAAGTAGTCATTCCCTACTTTAGAGAATCAAAGTGGAATCCATACCTGTTTTATAGAATTTATTGGAATACCATAAAATCATTTGAACTAATTAAAATATAAGTACGTGAAAGGAGATTTATCAATACGTTCCCCATATATTTTTGTTAGGTTATATAGTAGTTAATGTGACATTTTCAGTCTAATTTTAAATAAAAGTTAACTTTAAAAGTAAATTGACAAAAAATTAAAACATGAAGGGCTAAAGTAAGAGAACAACAAATTAAGGGTCAAAGTGTAATTTATTCTTTTTTTTTTTTTTGTGTGTATATCTCAAGCAAATAATGCCTAAAAATAAATTTGATTTTTTTTGATAACTTGGCATCCAACGCATTGAACTGACTAATCTAAATGATCAATTACACGGTTCATTTGCGAGGATCTCAGTTAAAATCATAGCAAAAGTCTCTATTTCCCAAGAGTTCGCCTAAACCCTATAAAACTCAGGGTCAACTATGTCTAAAATTAGATAGAAAATGACACAAATAAGAGTCATGTAATATACAAATATTTTATTTTATATATATCTATATATATTATACAATAAAAGCCTAAAAGGATAAAAATGTTCATAAAAATATATATATAGAAATTAGGATTTGATAGATCAAATTTTCAAAACAATCCACTTGGAGACTTGGGATATCAGCAGGAAATGCAAAGATTTGCTTTCATTGTATGGACAATACCATAGATCATGTTTTCTTCATTTATGTGAAGATTTGCTTTTATTATATGGACATCTCAAGTTTTTTTCATTTATTGTTCCAATCATGAAAACGCCAGATGTCATCATAATAGTTGCATGAATCAAAGCAGGCGTAGTTAAAGTAGATCTGCTAATTGGAGTTCAACTAGAAGAAAATCAAGTAGTCATTCCCTACTTTAGAGAATCAAAGTGGAATCCATACATGTTTTATAGAATTTGTTGGAATAACATAAAATCATTTGAACTAATTAAAATATAAGTATGTGAAAGGAGATTTATCACTAAGTTCTCCATATATTTTTGTTAGGTTATATAGTAGTTAATGTGACATTTTCAGTCTAATTTTAAATAAAAGTTAACTTTAAAAGTAAATTTACAAAAAATTAAAACATGAAGAGCTAAAGTAAGAGAACAACAAATTAAAGGGTTAAAGTGTAATTTACTCTTATTTATTTATTTATTTATTTTGTATATCTCAAGCAGATAATGCTTAAAAATAAATTAAATTTTTTTGATAACTTGGCATCCAACCATTGAACTGACTAATTTAAATGATCAATTACACGGTTCATTTGCGAGGATCTCAGTTAAAATCATGGCAAAAGTCTCTATTTCCCAAGAGTTCGCCTAACCCTATAAACTCAGGGTCAACTATGTTTAAAATTAGATAGAAAATGACACAAATAAGAGTCACGTAATATAAAAATTTTATTTTATAATATCTATATTATTATATAAAAGCCTAAAAGGATAAAATGTTCATAAAAAATATAATAGAATTAGGATTTGATAGATCAAATTTCAAAAACAATCTATTGGACTTGGGATATCAGCAGGAAATGCAAAGATTTGCATTCATTGTATGGACAATACCGTAGATCATGTTTTCCTTCATTTATGTGAAGATTTGCTTTTATTATATGGACATCTCAATTTTTTTCATTTTATTGTTCCATTCATGAAAAGCCAGAATGTTATCATAATAGTTTGCATGAATCAAGCGTGGGGTAGTTAAAGTAGATCTGGTAATTGGATTTCAACTAGAAGAAATACTTGCAATAGAGAAGATGGCAGCCTCACTACTTCCATTAATCAAGTAGTCATTCCCTACTTTAGAGAATCAAAGTGGAATCCATACCTGTTTTATAGAATTTATTGGAATACCATAAAATCATTTGAACTAATTAAAATATAAGTATGTGAAAGGGGATTTATCACTAAATTCCCCATATATTTTTTTCAGGTTATATAGTAGTTAATGTGACATTTTCAGTCTAATTTTAAATAAAAGTTAACTTTAAAAGTAAATTGACAAAAAATTAAAACATGAAGGACTAAAGTAAGAGAACAACAAATTAAGGGTCAAAGTGTAATTTACTCTTATATTTTTTTTTTTTATTATTATTATTTTTTTGTGTATATCTCAAGCAGATAATGTTTAAAAATAAATTAGATTTTTTTTGATAACTTGGCATCCAACCCATTGAACTGACTAATCTAAATGATCAATTACACACTACAACAAAAGTAATCTATGGTGACGAAAAGTAGTGAAGAAAATAAATTTCGTCACTAAATAAGAATAATTCGTGACGAATTATTAAATTTTGTCACGTATATATAAAAAATAAAAATAATAGGTGACGAAATTTGTTTCGTCAACAAATATTTCTTTTTAGGTGAAGAAAAATTAAGTTTTGTCACCGAAGGTTTTCCCGCTAATTTTTTTTTGGTTGGCGCCAAAATTTGAGACTTTTGGTGACAAATTTTTTTTGTCACCAATTATAAAATTATTAGCGAGGAATATATTTTTGTCACCAATAATTTTGTATATATATTTTTTGAGAAATTTGATTTTAAATATTTTAAGACCATTTGGTGAGAAATATATTGTTGTCACTAATAATTTTTAATATTTTGAGACTTTTTAGTGCAGAAATTATTTTGTCACCAATTTTGGAGGAAAAATTTTGACATATTAGGCGGTAATAAAAAAAATAGACAACTAACTTTTTTCCCCTTTTTATTTTTGTTTATCAATTTCTCTCTCTCTCTCTCTCTCTCTCAAAACAAAACACAAGTTAATTAACTCTCTAAACCTATGGTGACAAAAAGTAATAAAGAAAATATTTTGTCACTAAATAAGAATAATCCGTGACGAATTATAAAATTTTGTCACATATAATAAAAAGTAAAAATAATAGGTGACGAAATTTATTTTCGTCAATAAATACTTATTTTTAAGTGAGGAAAAATTAAGTTTCGTCACCAAAGATTTTTCCTCTAATTTTTTTTGGATGGCGCCAAAATTTTGAGACTTTTAGTGAGAAAAAAAGTTGTCACCAATTATAAAATTATTAATGAGGAATATATTTTTGTCACCAATCATTTTAAATATTTAAAAAAAAATTAATTTTAAATATTTTAAAATTATTTAATGAGAAATATATTTTTATAGTCAATTTACCCAAAAAAAGAAATATGTATTAAAAAAAAACATATACATCAATTGAGAGAGGAGGGCAACCAAGTTTTTAATTTTTTTAATTGTTAAACCAAAGACAAAAGTAATTTTTAAAATGGAAGAAACTATTCGGCTACAAAAGGTTAGTGTGAGAAGCTCTGCCATTTCTCTAGAAATTCCTAAATTTCTAGGGTTTCAATATCTCGTTGATGACGATGGTATAGTCACAGTTTACAGAAGGGGTTTCTTCTAGCACTATGGAAGGGGCTTTTGTATGATGTTGATGGAGGCTAATGGTTCGGTGAGTCAAAGGAGGAGGGCGCAGAGACTGAGATGTTCAATGCAGGACTTCGATTGAGGTCGATTCGGCCGCCAATCGCGTGTTGCGAGGCTGTTCTCTCTGAATTCTAGGATCGACATCGATGAAGCCAAGCCTTACCGAGTTCTGGATGGGCACTCATGAGTCCGAACCCTCCTTCGTCCTCCAAAGCTTCAATGATAGTGTCGATTGGTTCAGACTGTGTGGGTTTGAGTTTGAACTCGTGGATTGTCAAAGTCCCTGGTGTTCTTTGCGATAAGGTTATTCAGAAATGGGGCGTTACTCTTCCTTTTATGTTCAAGGTAAAAATACTCTGATGTTTTTGCTTTGATTATGAATTTCATGGTCTGTGTATTAAAGTGATTGAATAGATTTTTGATTAATTGGAATGTGTTAGGTACTTTCAGTTTCAAAGGCATTGTCGATACAGGCCCATCCTGATAAGGAATTTGCTGGGTTTCTGCATAAGACTCTGCCTGATGTCTTCAAGGATGATAATTATAAGCCTGAAATGGCTTTGGCACTAACAGAATTCGAGGCCCTTTGTGGGTTTATTAGTCTCAAGGTAACGTGCTTAACCATTATTTGTAACTTGTTTGATTGTGAATGACTATTGATTATTTAATTGAGGTTAAGTTGGAGTTTTGATCTGAATAAATTTTGATTTTTGGTTTAGAGAATTCAAACTAGTTATTCCAAAATGTTTTGTGATTCGATTTGTGAGAAATCTGAACAGCTTTTAGAAGTCTTGGATGTAAGTCTTTAGGAGTCCCTGATGGATGAATGTAATCTCTTGGTGATAGCTATACTATACTATACTACACATATTTGTTAAATTTGTTTCACTTGGCATCTTCTTGAAATGAATGGGATTTCACCTTTCTTCTCATTGGATACTTGATTCTAAGGTGTGTGCGGTTCACCCAGTCTGTGACTATGGGAGGGCTATCACTTGATGGGTTTTTGTCGGAGGTTTCCTATTTCTTTTCATTTTTTAGCCATTCATTTCTGCAATTAGCAATACCATAAGTTTTACTTGCATTGTATAACTGTTGTGATTTTATCGATTAGTTCACACATGAAGTTCTACAGTTAAAAATCCAATATGCAAAAAAATTTACAAATGTAATGTTATTTGCTGATCTGGAGTTATCTTTCTTTTTCTTTTTGGTTGAATTTTGATGGGCTACACACAATGGGGGATTGCCCTCTCCTTGACCATGACCCTCCCCACCCTAACTATCATGTTTAAAAAAAAAAAAAAAATTTTGTCCCCTTATCACAGGTTTATTAATGATGTGATTATGTTGTTATTAAGGCTATAGAATGTGCTGAACTACTGGAGCTTGGTTCAAGAATGACTAGATTTGCACCTTTTCAAACTCATCCACATGATTAGGATTGTATTGTCAAATTTTATTTATATTTGAGGAGTTTTCTCTTTTTTCTAAACAATTTGTGTAAGTTACAAAATGTTGATTTTCATAGGTTAGAGCTAAATCACATAATATTGGATATCTAAAAGGAAAAGTGCTTTCTTGGGTTGGAATTCCTACCTTGGTTGTCCTACTATTTGGAGTTTTCGAGAAAGTTCTTTTAAACGGTTTAAATCAGGTTTTCCTCATCTCAAAATATTTCACATATCTCTATTGTAGTTTGTTATTGCACTCTTCATTCAGTAACTTCTAATGTTTCCATTTGGCATAGGATTTTTATTTATTTATTTATTTCCAATTATTTCTTAATAGTAGACACACCAACTGGGTGAATTTGTGTTTGTTTTGATCCTAGATTGCCGGCCTTGTTTTAGATTGTTGTTCTAGCCAAAAAAATGTGAAAGAAAGAATCAGTCTGTTGCTACTTCACACAAAAATTTGCAAATTGGCTACTTCACACAAAAATTTGTAGATTGGCTACTTCACACAAAAATTTGCTAAGAAACTCACTTTTTAATTAATGGTATATGGGTGCCTTGATATTAAATAAAATTTCCCTTTTGTTTGTCTGTGTCAGGCTGATCAAGCTGGAACAGTAGTTGAGGTGCTTGCAAAGGATGGGAAACCAGTTAGTGTGGACACGGTCTCTCTCTCAAATAAATTTCTTTCCTTGTTTCCATTTCTTTAATTATTCAATGCAGAGTCGATTGTTGTCTAAAACATTCCATTCGTTTTTTGCAGCCTCTATTTACCATTGAGCCATGAAGAATTAAGCCTCTATTTACCATTAACAAATTGCAAATAATAACAAAACATTTCTACTGGTGCACGGACATTGGTGTTACAGAAGGATATCGTTAATGGTATTGACTCACATATATTATCAAATTTTTTTTTTTTTTTGGACTTGAAATCAGTGTTAAAAGTTTTATATGTTGCTTGATAGTTGCTAGGTCTCAATCAGATTCAGATGTAGAAGTTTTTGAAGCTGCCGAAGCTGCTATAGAAGGAGGTGATCTTGGGATTATTGGTGACGATGTATTTGCTTTTGGGGACAGGAATTTTAGTCCAGCTCCGGGAGTGGAAACTATCTGTTTTTTCCCTAAAAATCCTTCGCGTGTGAGAATTCCATCTGTCATTATCAATTAATTTTATTTTTAAGTTAAAAATGTTATCTTTTCCTTTTTTGGACTAGTGTTTTTAATAGCATTTCTTTCTTTATGCAGCGGTAGCGGCAGGGGAGGAGGGTGAACTAATAGTTGGAATGAAAAATGAGGGTGATATTCTTATTTCTTGATTTTGTGTGTGTGTGGTGCAAGACATACACTATTATGGTTTTTATGAAAATTTGACAGCTCCTCGTGTCAATGTATGGCTAGTAGTTGTATGCTCTTCAATAATATCATGCATTGTTCTTCCTGCTTTTTGTATCAGCAGTAGTTCTTCTTAGCCTTTTGTATTTAGTGGTATCTAGTAGATAGCTTATCTCACTTGCTCTTGGATGATGACAACAGGGGAATCAAGTGTGAATGTCATTGTAATCAAGGCCATTGTTCATCTTCGTTTTGATATATATAAACTTCTTATTAAATCTTCCTTACAGACCTATTTATATATATTATTTAGAACTGTTTCATAAACATTTTAAATTAATGGATATCAATATTTCTTATGAAAATAGGCTGCTTTAGACCATGGGGAATTTATGTTAGCTTTATCAGTGTAATATTGCTACCAATTGTGGAGAATGCAGCAAAACATGCTGGATCAGTCATATTTGCTTTTAAAAACAAGTTGGTATGTCACAAATATACATATGTATTTTTAATATGTTATCTTTATAGTTTTGTCTCTCTGAATATATGACAAGTAAATTTTTTAATTTTTTTTTTCTCTGTCATGCAGGATATCTAACTGGGGGTGGCTTTGGGTTCAGCAACTCAAATTTCAATGTTTGTGGTGAGACTTGAAATTAATAAATAACTAAGTAAATAAAACCCAAGATGAAATTATATATAAATTAAATACTAAATTAACTTGTTCAATTTTCAGGTTCCCTTATGTGTGGTGGTTGCATGGATAATGGGTATACATATGGATCTTGACTTCAATCTCCTAGAAACTGATTCCCTGGCTTTCTTAATTATAGTCACAACTTTCACTCTCCAGGTTCTTTTCTATTAATCTCTCCAATAATGATATTTCGATTAGCATCATTATTCTATTTGCTGCTTCAATAATGCTATACACTGCATAAAAATGTAATTACAAAAATATGAAATAAAAAAAATTGTAAATTACAAGAATATGACACCTGTACAGAACCCATAACACTCACAATTATGGTTCATAATTTTAAAATTGCCAATATCATGTTACTCAAGATAATTTTTTTTGGTACAAGAATTTATCTTTGCTGACAGACTGTTTATAGATTCTTCTGGGAGTGAGCAACTATAGGAAACATTTGGTTTTTTTTTTTTTTTTTTAACTAAATGAAATATGTGTTTTGACTTATTTTGTGAAGATACACCTATTTTTGCAGAAATTTTGCAATTACTCTTGACTGAATTGTTGCTTTTGGTGCAATATATTGATCACTTGTTTTGAACAATGTAAATAAGAGCTAAGGGAATTTTATGGTTGACACATTGTGCAGAAAAGCTGTTAATCTGATCTGAGAAGTTAGAGATTTTTGTTGGATCAATTGTTAAGAGGCTTTTGCTTTATAGGAAAGACCACTTTACACATTAAGAAAAATATGCATATTTTATTTTTTGACTATGATTTATTAAGATTGGCATGCAAAAGTTTGATTCTTGATTTTTAACTTGTGAGAGAGAATTAGATTTGGTGGTTGTTTTCAAAGATTAGAACCCAACATGCATGAAAAACCCATTGTCGTGAATCAAATGTACCTCAATGCTATGTTATATTTTGGAGCTATTATATATATATATATTTTGCCATTAGTGATAGTGATATATGGTATTCTTGCAATCTTTTGGCATCTTATGTTATCCGTGTTGCTTTATCATCAAGGATCACCTCAACTCTTTGAAGTTCTGATTTGTTAGATGCATTTCTACTAAATTGGTTTATAAAATAAAAGTATTTATATATGAGTTTAGATGTAATTGATAATATATTAATGTTTTCTTTGTCTATTTTCTTTGCAGATTGGTTTTTGATGATGTTTGGAAGTATACTTGCAAATGAAGATCAACTGTTGAATTTTGTTTCCTGAACTGATACTTAGTTGTAGTTGCAAATCAAGATTGAGTGTTGATTTTTTTTTTTTTGTGAATTCCACGTTAGTTCATTTTGGGATTTGCTTTAGTGGTTTTTGTGTTATACTTAATGGTTTATATTATTAAAGTTGTTTGATGGATATATTATTTTTAATTTATAATTTGTTTATTGATTTTTTTTGTGGAGTGATGTATAATAGCTAGTGATTTCTTAGTACAATTAAAAGGCTATTGGGATATGAGCAGGGATATTTGTGAAATAATAATTGAAATTGAAATATAAAATATGGAACAGGTTTAGTGACGAATTTGTTTCGTCATTTGTACTTGTTATTATGACAAAGTGATTATCGTCATTAATAAACATTTTTTGTGACAATTTATTGCAGCGCATATATGAAGTTTTCATTGATTTTGTTGTTTGGTGACGAAATATATTTTGTCATGTATATAAATATATTTGTAACGAAATATATTTCGTCATCCATGTATGACTTTTGGAGACGAAAAATTTCGTCACCTTTACATCTTACTGTGACGAAATTATTTCCTCATCAATGATCAACATTTATGGCAAATTTATTCGTCAACTAAAATTATAAATATGATATTGAATAATTATTTAGTGACGAAAATGAGAATTTTTGGCGACAAAATCTTGTTTTATCGGTGACAAAAAATTTTGTCACTGAACTAATTTCATTGGTGACGAAATTATTTTTCGTCATGGTGGTTTTTAGTGACAAACATTCAATGACGAAGCTAGGTGACGAAAATATTTCGTCACAAATATCTATAGTGACGAAATTAGCTCTTTCGAGACAAAAAAATTTCGTCATTCAAGACTCACCTTGTTGTAGTGACATCGTTCATTTGCGAAGATCTCAGTTAAAATCATGGCAAAAGTTTCTATTTCCCAAGAGTTCGCCTAAACCCTATAAAACTCAAGGTCAACTATGTCTAAAATTAGATAGAAAATGACACAAATAAGAGTCATGTAATATAAAAATATTTTATTATATTATATATATATATTATACAATAAAAGCCTAAAAGGATAAAAATGTTCATAAAAATATATATAGAAATTAGGATTTGATAGATCAAATTTTCAAAACAATCCACTTGGAGACTTGGGATATTAGCAGGAAATGCAAAGATTTGCATTCATTGTATGGACAATACTGTAGATCATGTTTTCTTCATTTATGCGAAGATTTGCCTTTATTATATGGACATCTCAAGTTTTTTTCATTTATTGTTCCATTCATGAAAACGCCAGATGTTATCATAATAGCTGCACGAATCAAAGCGAGTGTAGTTAAAGTAGATCTGCTAATTGGAGTTCAACTAGAAGAAAAACTTGCAATAGAGAAGATGGCAGCCTTACTACTTGCATTAATCAAGTAGTCCTTCCCTACTTTAGAGAATCAAAGTGGAATCCTGTAATACCCGCCTCTTACTTAGCTGTTAATTTTATGATTAATCTTAATTATGTATTTATCTGTGTATTATATGCTTATTTATGTGTTATGTGCATCATGTTTGTTGACAGATATGTTCATTTATAAAAAAGACCTATCTGATTCGTTAAATCGTAGGGTTATAAATTAACTAGTGGACTAGGTGGGTAGAGTTGATTCACCTTAAGTAGGTCAAGTAGTAATTTAATTAATTAGCGAGGTAATTCAAGTAATGAGGCTCTCATTTAATTAATCCAAGTTAAGTAACTTAGATATAGATATGTATCTATATATTCATATTGAACTCAAAGAGAGAGAGAGAGAGAGAGAGAGAACTTGGGAGAGTTAAAGAGTGTTCTAGAGTTTGAGTGAGTGAATAAGAAGAGAAGAGAGAAAGGTAAAGGAGAAGAGAAGAATTTGAAGCAACTTCATCAAATTAACTCATTAAGATAAGAGTTCTTCCTAATTTCTTGTATGAGAATGAATTTTCATCTTGAACTCATGGGATTGAGGGAGAGAGTAAGGAGTTGGGTAGTATAAGTTGTGTTATAACCCTAACAGGAGGAATTCTTCCATATCCTTGCCTGAATGGCATTACTCAAGCTCATTTATTTGGTCTTGCATGAGTTTAAGATAGATTTCCATGGTTTTGTTTTCTATTTAACCTTGAAGTTGTTTATGAGATTGTGGAACTTGAGTTTGAATTTAAAATTCTATTCTTGGTTTGAACTTGGTAATTGTTTATACACCGTGTTTGTTAACTTTTGGCCTTTGATTTGATTGAATTTGAGTTTGATTTTTGGTGGTTTAAAGCTCAAAAAATATAGCATAAATCCGGTTCTGGAACACCTAGAATTGTACGTGCGACTGGGGAGCCCACACGTGAGGGAAGCATTGGCGCACGCGCAGTGGATAGGCCTGCACGTGTGGATAACAAGAGAGGTGCTGGGAGTATTCTGCATAAAAAACACGTGTGGTGCACGTGCTGCGCACGTGCGGCCAAGGAGTTTCACACGTGCGGCTGTTTGGCAGCCTCGGTTTCACTTTTCTGCTTCGTTTACCCCACTCCTGGGCTTCTGTTAGTGGGATTTGCATCCGCAATTGACGTTTATTTGCACTGCATAGGCATTAAATGAGAGTAAAAGACATTTAGACCAATCAATTCTTAAGTAATGAAACTAATTAGTTGGTTGTATGGCGAATTAAGTGTGCTATGCTTATATCTGTCTGTGTAGGTCAAATGCCACGTTCCAGTTACCTACATCACGGAGCCAATTGTGAGTAATATTGTTGTAAAGATATGTTTAATTTAAAGTACCTTTTTCCTGCTTTAAAATTATGCTTTGTTCTGATATGTTTTCTTATATTTATGAATGATGATTCTATTTCTGCTTACACTATTTATCGTGGCATCCTTGGCATCTGTTCGCTTGATTATAGAGATCTTTGTCAGTTTCAATTCATGGGACTTCTGTTCACCATAGTGATGGCCATCATATCTAATCTTCGGTCTTCATGACCGCCTGTTCGGTCTTCTAGATAGCCTGTACTTATTGCTTTTGGATGTACCATGTATTACATTATACTTTTTATATGTAACAAGAACCTGCTTAGTATGTAATTTGCTTTACATTATGATCATCGTTCAGAACCCCTTTACTTAGCTGTTATTCACTAGGCTCTAACTCATATTTTGATATATTAAGTAGGTGATCCAGTTCAGGAAAGGACATAGTGGCGTCGACCTTGCTTTGGTTTTACCAAGCTAACCTCTGTGCCTCATTCCGAGGTTCCCATCTGTCAGAGTTTTGAGGTGGCCGGTGTTCACCCTTATGCGCATTGTTACTCTGTTGTGTTCAGTTTTATTTTGCTTTTACATGTGTTGAAATTGGGAATTCTTATGACTTGATGTAGATGTTAATCTATGTATATATGGAGTTGGTCATTTTGTCTCATGTAAGTTTTCACAGCTCATTGGACGTTTAATCTTATTCTATGATTAGCTTCCGCTAGCCCCGTTTATTTAATCTGTTCAGTTAGGCCTTTGGTAATTTTAGATTACTGCCGGTTATGACACTAAACCTATAGGGGTAGGTTTGGATTGTGACAAATCTATACCTGTTTTATATAATTTATTGGAATACCATAAAATCATTTGAACTAATTAAAATATAAGTATGTGAAAGGGAATTTATCACTAAATTCCCCATATATTTTTGCTAGGTTATATGGTAGTTAATGTGACATTTTCTGTCTAATTTTAAATAAAAGTTAACTTTAAAAGTAAATTGACAAAAAAATTAAAACATGAAGGGCTAAAGTAAGAGAAAAACAAATTAAGGGTCAAAGTGTGATTTACTTTTAATTTTTTTACTTTTTGTATATCTCAAGTAGATAATGCTTAAAAATAAAATAGATTTTTTTTGATAACTTGGCATCCAACCCATTGAACTGACTAATCTAAATGATCAATTACATCGTTTATTTTCCAGGATCTCAGTTAAAATCATGGCAAAAGTCTCTATTTGAATTATATCTATCTTTACAAAAGTAAATAACAAATACAATTGTGAAGATAGATTATTCATTTTTTAAGATAAATGTAACTAAGAACTAAGAACCAAAATGTTCAAATCAACAAAATGGATCTAAAATGGCGCATAATGTATATATATAAACAATTTGAAATTTGAAATTTTTAATTTTTTTTTTGTTCAAAATTTGAAAATAAGTATATATATTACTTTATTTTAGCAATACCACAGCAAGCAGCGCATCTGGTGTAGTGGTATCATAGTACCCTCCCACGGTACTGACCAGGGTTCGATTCCCTGGATGCGCATGTTGTTATGTTTTATATTTTTGTCCCTTTCTACCTGAAAAGCCCTCCCCTAATTTTTAATTCATTTACAAAAAAATAAATAAGATGTTTGATTTTTATTTTTTTTTTTCCCTACTAGTTTTTCATAATTTACTCGTAATAGTATGAGCAATACTACATTTATCGAATTTTGACTTGTCTGAATTTATTCATGCCGGTCATCCGATAACAAGGGTGAGAGCCGCGATTGTCACCATTGACAACCGCGGTAAACACTGGCTGTCCATTCGACAACAAGGATGACAACTACAGTAGGCATTGGTCGTCCAAGTGGTCGATCGACATGCATAAATTCAAGCGATTCGGCCAAACTTAGATTCAGTGGATGAATCATTTTTGTAAAAATATATATTTGTGTTCAAAATTAAATAGAAAATGTCACGTTAGTTGTCACATGACATAATAAATATATTATATTACGATTAAAGTTTGTGTCAGAAATATAAATTATATAAAATAAAATATTTTTATATTGTGTAATTGCCATTGTTTGATTTTTGAAAGTCTAGGGACCCAGATTTCCCCACCCAGAATTTTCGAGGTGGGTGATTATATGATGAAAATTATTTTTTAGATAATTTTTGGGTTTATAATAGTGGATTTGTAGTATTACTCGTACTTTTTTGTCTAATTTTTGACATAAGTTAGTTTTGTAAGTAAATTGGGAAAAAAAATTTGAAACATTAATAGCTAAAATGAGAAAAAAGAAAATAAAATAAGAAAATAACTAAACATAAAAGGGTAAACTAAATAACAATTCGTACTTGTGTTATTCTGAAAATAGATCATTCACATCTAATTTCACTTTTATCTCTTGACATTTTAAATGTACTGATCAACTTCTTAAATTTAAGTTTCAATTCAAGCTGTAAGTGAGGCCTATTTTGTCAACGTAATATTTTAGTTAAAAAATTAAAAAAAGTTATTTAAAAAACTAACTATTCCCTTCAGGCTTTGTTTGGAACCGTTTTCAAATTAGTTTTCTACGTGATAGTTTGAGTATGATGTTTGGATGGAGTTGTGGAATTAATTTTCCACAACTCTGCAGAAAGCTCTGTGTACTCTATCAAACGAGCGCGAGTTTCAATTTTTTTTTTTCAAAACTTGGCATAACCGATCGTCCGGCCGGTTGACCGGAACAGTAATTTTTTTTTTTGCAATTGATATCTTAATTTTATATATCGAAAAAATATTTTCTGAAATTTTTTAAATTTTTTATGTGCTTTAAAATAATTTTGAGTTGTATGTTAGTTATAAGTTGTAAATTTTTGTATCAAATATCAAATATCACATCAACAATTCCCCACTCAAATCAAAACTTTTTCAAAACTATTTTCAAAACTCTTTACCAAACAAATTTTCTACACTCAAATCATAATTCCAAACCCCACAAACTTAAAATACAACTCATACTCTCAAATCATAATTACAAAACTCTACCAAACGCAACCTTAATTTTTTACATTTTTTTAAACACAAAAATTTACTAAAAATGTTAATTCCCAGATAACATTTTTTGAAGTTGCTAGAGAGACTAAGGCCTATTTTGGGAAGTGGGTTATAGTGCATGTTTGGCAGAGTTTAATTACAGCTTATTTCAGCTTTCAGCTTAATTTAAACTATTTTGATGTGTTTGATTTAGCTTATAGCTATAACTTTTTGAAAGTCAGAAATCAGCTTATTATTTGAGTGGGGCAGGAGATGCTTTTAAGAATAAGCTGGAAATCAGCTTAAGCTGAAAGTTATAAACTATAAGCTGTTTAGGCATAAGCTATAAGCACTTTCCCACAGCTCTACCAAACAGGGCCATAATCCACTTCCTAGATTATAACCCACTTCATCTCTCACAAAAAAACTATTTATAAGCAGCTTTTCACCAAAAAGTTGATTATAACCATCTTCCCAAAATAGCCCTAAAGTAAAATTTTATAAAAACAGAAAGGATGGTAAAGACTAAAATAAATGGATTAAAGTGAAATTTTGATATAAAGGTGACAAGTGTCATTTTGAAGCAAAATTATAGAAACTTTTGGCTTTGTTTTGTTCAGTTTTGAAGACAAATTTTGAGAGTTTAAAAAACTTAAAATTTATTTGGTTTACAATTTTTTTCAATTACTTTTTATATATCCTCTCTCATTTTTTACATCTTATATATATCAGTTTATCATTTTTTTCTCTTCTCTCTCATATCATATGCATTAATTAATTATTTTTTCTCTCACATATATCTATTCAACTATAAAACTATCATGTATTTTCAAAATATACAACAAAATAAATTTTAAAAACTCTTTTAAAAACTTACCTTTTAAAATTGATTTCAAAATTAAACCAAACGAAATTTTTATATACATATTTAGAAGCATGAGGGACCAAATTGGTAGAAAATCAAAAAGAGTAATTCTAGGGATATTAAATGTATTATCAAAATTTTTACTAAATCATTCACATAGGTGTGGCTGCTAAATATTTTTTTATCAAAATTTCTACAAAATATTTACACGTAAGTAATTTGATAATATATTTGGTTTGTTTAGCATTTTGTGAAAGCTTCACAATTCCAATTGGTGGAAAACGAATCTGGCGGATCGCCAAAGTGTCATAAATCTCAGGCGTGCGATAACAAGACCCAAATTCCCATAAACTAACATAGATCCCACGGATCGCCAGCGTGTTAAATCTCACAGCCGCACGATCTCATCAAAACATCGCGACGCGGGGGCTATAAATACCTCAAATTCGCAACCTCCAAAAATTCAAATCCGAAACGAAAGGTCCACTCACCAAAATCCACACTCTCTCTCCCTCCAAAAACGCTGCGATTTTAAAGGCTTCTTCTGAGTTTGTAGAGAGAGATCTGAGAATGGATTCAACTGCGAAGACGGCGACGGCGAGGGGTGCAGGAGGAAGGAGAGGAGGAGAGAGGAAGAAGTCGGTGACGAAGTCGATCAAGGCCGGACTTCAGTTCCCCGTTGGACGTATCGCTCGCTATCTCAAGAAGGGACGTTATGCTCAGCGCACTGGCATCGGAGCTCCCATCTACCTAGCCGCCGTTCTTGAATACCTCGCAGCTGAGGTACATCCCAAACTACGCCTCTCTTTCTCTGTCGATCTATGTATTGTATGCATGGAATTGCGGTGTTTCATGTAGATGTATGGAATTTGTTTTCACGGAAGCTAGGGCATTGTTTGTTGTCATGTTTTTGATCGGAGACAGAAAGCCTAAACAATTTCATTTTTTTTCAATTTTTTTGTTCTTAAAAAAAAAAAAAATCAAATTTTTATCAAATCAAGGAAGGAGGAAGTTTTCCACCAAATCAAGGATGAATCAGTTATGTATTTTACTCGAGGTTTAAAAGGAAAAAAAGAGAGGTTAAAATGGGTTTTCATAATAAGTTTCTAATTTTTCAAAAGATTGATGAAAAGAGAGTAATGATTGGAGAGTTTGATATGAGATTAAGTTTTTAACCAAAATGTTACTCCGAAAAAAAGAATAATTATAGCAGTCTATCAAATCTTCTGATTTTTATCTGATTCATTTGTCTACAGATCGGGAAATCTTTCTATTTTCATGTTTTTGTAAATTTGGAATCTCTCTCCTATGTATATCTATCTATACAAACATGTTGTGGTCAGTAAATTTTTTTAAAAAAAAATAAAAAAAAAATGAAAATGTAGGTGTTGGAATTGGCTGGGAATGCAGCAAGGGACAACAAGAAGAACAGGATCAACCCTAGACACGTTTTGTTGGCGGTGAGGAATGATGAAGAATTGGGAAAATTGCTTCAGGGGGTGACCATTGCGCATGGTGGAGTACTACCCAATATTAATCCTGTTCTCTTGCCTAAGAAATCTGCTGCTGCTGCTGATTCTGAAAAGGCCTCCAAGTCCCCCAAGTCCCCCAAGAAGGCATAGACTAGTGCTATGTATTTTTTTAAAGTTAAATCTGTAATGACCAAAGTGACTAGTGGGTTTTTGTTGTTTTGTTTTGTTTTGTTTTGGGTTTTAGGGGGTTCTAGTTGTTAGAACTGTTGGTAGTTTGGCATAAATTGTAGTTTGGTAAATCTTTAATAGAAAGTTTCTTTTATTGCATGCGAAAATCTTCTTTTGAAATGTTTTTTAATCAATGTTTGCAATTGCTTTCAGTGGTCACCCAGCAAAGTTCCAAAAAGAGTTATGGACTTGGTGATTATTGGATGATCAATTTGATAGTTTTTTCATGACAAAAGCATCAATGAATTTATCTGTAAAATTAATGTTAAAAAAAGTTGTATATTTATATATGTTAATGACTTTAGAGTGATTAAAATTGATTTTTTGGGGTAAGAAATTGGTATGCTTAAATGATTCATAGCCTTTGTGTATATATATAAATAATAAATAAACAAATAGATTTTTTTTTTTTAAAAAAAATCCAATAGATTGACTTTTATTTCTAAGAGATTACCAAAAATGTGTAAAAACATTTTGACATTTGTTAATTTATTGTCCTTCATTTGAATTTTGCTTCAACAAACTTGCAAGACTTGAAAAGTTAAAATATTTTTATGAAGGTGGAAGTGATGATATTTATTTGGATGAAAAATATTTTTTTGTATTTTATGATTTTTTTTTTTAGATGGCAGTTTTTTTTTGTTTAATGGAAATATTTTTCATGATTAATAAAAAATAAGTTTATATGGATATAAAATGTTTTTTATTTTTAAAAGGTGAAAAATGTTTTTTAAATTACAATTTTATCAATGTCATTATACTATTAGTATCATTATTACTATCACCATGCTTATTGTTACCATTACTGTACTATTAGGCTAAGTTTGGGATGTAGAGAATAATTTAAAAAGCCAAAAAGTTACTCAAAAAGTTAAAAAGTTAACACTATTCACCAAAAGTCAACAATTACGGCTGCACAACTTCCAATTAAAATTTTCTTCTAAAAATTAATTTTTACAATTTTTTATTACACATTTTTCCATAAAAAGTTAAAAAGTTAATCCAAACATCCATATTTTCAACCTCACTTTTTTAGTCAAAAAAGACAAAAAGTACACTTATTTAGTCTTCCCAAACAAGGCCTTACTACTTACATCTTTGTTTTATCATGACCACCACTAAACATGGAAAAATATTCTCTAAAAAACATTTTTTGTATTTTTTTTATTAAAAATATTTTCTATCTAAATAAATGTAGCGTTGGTTGAAATTAATTTAAAACTTATAAATGTTAGATTTGAATGCATTTTAAGATTTGTACTAGCATTTTAAGTTTAAATTCTAAAACAAGTGTTGGTGTGTTAACATTGTGGGTGTTTGGGAAGTGAGTTTTTATGTAGATTTTAGTAGATGTAGGTTTTTATGAGATAAAAAATTTTTAGTGTTTGGGAAGATAGTTGAGTTTTTATGTAGTTGGATGTGATATTTGTGAGAGAAAAAGTGAAATGATTATGGGGTTGGATGTGATATTTTGTTTGGATGTATTTTTTTTGGTTTTGCAAAACTTTTATCTTTTAGTGGTTTTTATGAGATAAAAAATTTAGGATGTTGCTTCCCAAACATCACCATTGGTGCAAATCAGATAGGCCGGGCCTCAACAGGAGCGTTGGAGTGGACTTTGAATGGGCCAGTAGATTGAACCTCAAAACAGACGGTCCAAACCCAATGTCTCAGGTTGGGCTTGGGCCGATAGGCCAATTTTACACCCTTACTTGTGCACTGCCCACTTCAACTCCCAAACATTTAATAGTAACCAAAATGAACTCCCGTAGTTTTGATCTTCACCTACCTACCTTCGCTTTTTCTGTTCAATTTGACAGAAAATTTATTACATGCACCTATTTTGAGAGTAGGCATGAATGACCCCCCAAAAAATTGAAGTCGAATTACAACGCAAAAAATATAATTATAACCTTGCCTTCATCTACTTCCCTAACATATATATATACATATTTTTGAACATAATTTTTTTTTCTTTTTTGTAAAATCATCATAATATCTGTGAACCTTGATCCTGGATAATCGATTGTTGGTTAAATTTAATCAAATCCAAAGGAAAAGACCCACCGTTTGGACAAGAGATGAATGCACTAACTTCCAACACAAGAGGCAGAGTCACGATCGGAATATAGTGTAGTCAGCTTCACTGTTTGAAAACGAGTAGCTAATTGTGTCTCCCAAGAGTCGAGCTATGCTCAACTGTGTAAAACAGAAGGTATTTTTCCAACTCACCACCACCCCTTGGTGGTCTCTAACCATAATTTGAATTTAGTAAAAAGAAGAGAAAGAAAATGCTAAAAGTAGGGCTGTAAACGAGCAGAGTTGAGCTTTAGTATTTTGGTTTGTTTATTAAGATTTTAACGAGTTCGAACTCAATAAAAATTTAATAAACCGAGTTCGAGCTAAGTTAGCTTAGGCTTGACTCAAGTTCAGAGCTGTTCACAAATCAAAAAATTTATAAATTCATACTTACAGTTAAAACTTTGATTATATAATTATATATATATATAATATACAAACATTCTAAAAAAACATTAATCTTTTATCAAAATAATAATATCTACTACTACTATTATATAAATGTACCATCTATAATTAACTATTATTTACATTTATATTTTTTAAATATATAAATAAGATATTTATCTTATTTTTATACATATTTTTACGTTATTTAATATATAAGTAATAAATATTAAACGAGCTAACTAATGAAACAAATTTTAGAATGTTTATGCTTGTTTATTAAAAATTTAACGAGTTCGAGCTTGCAAAAAAAATTTAACGAATCAAATTTGAACGAGCTGTTACTGAACCGAATTCGAGCCTATTCATGAATGTCTTTATTCTTTTGTAGCCCTAGCTAAAAGGAAAAAAAATAGAAAAAAGACATGGTAATAAGATAAGGGAGAGGCTCCTCTCTAATTAGATATCTCAACTGGAGGGTGTTGTTAGGATTCCGTGGGCTTACTACGGAACTCGTATTGATGATTTGAACCGTTCAACATGCAGAATTCATCAAGTACTTCATTCCTGTAAAAAATCACATTGATCGAATATTGATAGTTACTTGATTAGATCACATTTGTACAAACAATTTATTTTAAAAATTATATTTACCATTGACACAAATGTGATATGATCAAGTGCCTATTGATATCCAATCAACGTAATTTTTTGCAAGAATGAAATACTCAAAGAATCCTATACATTGAATGATTCAAATTATTGATGCAAGCTCCGTAATAGGCCCACGAAACCCCAACAGGACTCTCCAATCTGATTTAAGATAATTTAGATAATTTTACACCATTAACATGAGGTGACGGATCATTTTCAAATGTTAGTGAAATACTTCACGTCAAATTACAAGGGGTAAAAATGTATGAGAAATGTTTGAAAACTCTAGAGAGAACTCTAATAGCTCTAATTTGTGTGTGAGCCAAATTTGATGTGATTTTTAACCTTGTATATATATATACAAAAATGCTTGAGACCACTTATTAGTAGTAGCACTAATGATGTGGCAGTAAGCCCCACCCATTGCCACCATGTCGTGCCTTTTTTTTTTTTTCAAGTGTGTCAACTCATTAATGGTGCTTTAGAACACCACTTTTAGTGGTCTGTAGCATTGCTGATATATATATATATATATATACTTGATTTTCCACATCACTAGAGCTCAATTAGAGTTCTAATTTTAAGGAGATGAATCACTGCTGAATATATATTTTGCCCTGACGAGGTTAAAAATCTGATTTTGCAGGGCAAGATGCAGGAGATAAAAAGCACAGGCATGAAACATATGCATTTGAAGAATGAAGAACAAGTAACTGTTATTATTTAGAGCGTATTACCCGAGGTAGAGGTAGAGACAGGTACACTCATAACATGCATATATATATACAACAGACCATAATTATTGTAAATTCTATATTTACAACTTATTGTTCCCCCCTAGTAAATATCTAAATAATATCATTGCACTAAAATCAACCAGCATAAACTAAGGCAAATGAAAGGAAAAAAAAGCTTCCACCTTGTCTTTAGAATGTTTCTTCCGGCTTCAAGAAATCATGATATTCCAGCTGAGTCATCTCTCCCCCAGCCACTGGATTGAACTGACAGCGGTAGAAGCTGCATTATAAAAATTTACTTCTGATAATTAAATAAATTGAGAGAAGGAGATGCCCTCATGAAGTAAACCTAAAAATTAAACTCATACTAAAGATAATACAAAACTTTGCATTTCAATCAGATGACCTCCCAATCTGACATTTACGAAAAATAATATAAATTATAAAAATAAACAAACAAATTAATAAGATTCATGTCCTACAATTACAAAGTTCAATTCATTCTCATCTATTTTCTCCCAAAGATTGGGCAGTAAGATTATTGTATCTATTGGCTAACAAATCCAAGTTTTTATGGGTTCACTTTGAGTCTTCTGTATCTGACCATGGACAGACCATTGTTAATGAATTCAAAATATACTCTGTTTATAGCCCTAAACATGCACTAGAATGTTCTATTGGAAACAGTCAACAATACTAAATCAACCAAGGAGATTCACTTTAATCAAAAGTGTTTTTATAATTGAAGACCAAGATGCACCAAGACTCATTTATCAAAACAAAAAATTGAATGCACAGCTCAAGAAAAATACTATTTGGAATTATATGACAAAATGAGGTGGCATGGCACTAAACATGATAAATCTGTAATGTCTGATGATGAGGATGCTCTAACTCGACCGGCTTTGATGGAACAGCACACAGCATAATATATATGCAGATGATGAGTCGTCGAAGCATCTTTGTTGTTTTTTTGTTTTTAAAAATGAAAAAAAATTCTAGTCGCATGTGACTAATGTGACTCCAATGCTATACACGGCTGGGAAAGAATTTGCCTAACCCAAATGAAAAAACCTAAATGAAAGAATTTAGATTTCTCTGGGAATATTTTGCTAGGAAAATTTAATTTAACATACACTACAATCAGGAAGCTAAAAGAGCCTATGATGCCTCAATTCAGATAAGTTGCAAAATAGTCAGATTAAAATTGTGTTTTAGTTTGGTTACCAGAATTTTAACTTCTAACAAGAACCAAGAAATTGATAAAGTTGATTTTGGTTTTTTTATTTTTATTTATTTCTTCATATATATATTTTTTGTACTTACCTCCCATCCATGCCAACAATCACCACTGTGTCCTTTTCGTGACCAAAAGCAACAATGTACTGAGAACCTTCCTGCAAGCGAAACTGAGCAACCGACCACTCTGAGCTGAAATATTTTGGCAGCACACCTGCAAAATAAGAGCCCCGTAGAATTTTTAGTGCCAAAGAACTGTCCTAAATTTGTTAAAAACATCAAAGAGTGAGGAGTAATGCAAAGACATGCCACCTTTAATAAAGGAAAGAGACGAAACAGCGGACGGAGTAGACAGATTTGGATCAGGTCCGCTGCGTGTTCTTTCAATCCCCAATGATCCTGAATCAACCTTTAAGCTGAAGACATGGACAGTTCCCTTATCACTTGAAACAGCGAGCCATTGTGCAGTTGAAGAGAAAGCAAGACTGTAAATCTCAGCCCTATCTGCTCCTCTCCTTACCTAAATTAAATATTTATAAATAAATAAAAAAGGAAAAAAGAAAAAGCGATCAACTGAGACAAAATTCAGAATGATAAATGCAAAAGTTGGCATTAAAAATTGTTGCCAAAAACTTGTACATAGAAATCAGAACCATCTAATGATCTAGAGCATTCAAAAAAATCAATTGGTGTTAAATGATAAACAATGGTGTTAAGACATGTTAGGCAAATGCTTTTTTGAGTTGAGAATGATGTTACACAAGTACTTTTGTAATTTTATGGCTCTAAAACAGTAAATTGAATTCTAAGAACAGAAACAGGAACTAACCAAACCAAACTAAGCCTTGTGTCCCAATTAAGTGGGGTCAGCTGCATGAATCTTTTTTTTGCCATTCTACTCTATTAAAGAATATATGCTTAGTTGTTTACCAAAAAAAAATATATATATATATATATATGCTTAGTTAAATTAAAGAAGTTCAAGTGCACTGTTTTAGGGATGACATGGGTGATGCCATATTCAATGGAAGAACTCCTTGTTTTTTGGAGTTCTTGCTGCCCTAAAAGGTCAGATACGAAAATGTTATGTTCTAATAGGTTTTTTTTTTTTTTTTTTTTTAAGTTTTTCATTTATTTTGGAAGTCTGTGTGTTTGGTGCAGATTCTAATTACAGCTTGCAAGACAGAAATAAATAAGCTGAAAAAAAATTGATTATTGAGAAGCATAAAGAGATGTGCTTATAGCTTTTGCTTTCTAAATAATTACCAGCTTTTAGTTTGCTAGAAGCTGCAACAAACAGGCCCAACCACCCCATGAAATGAATTGGGCCAATAAAATTACAATTAAAAACAACAATAGAGGCTATAGAGCCTGCTTAAATCAGGCCCTTCAAAAACACTCATAACTGAAATGTTGAGGAGCTGACATGTTAATCATAAAGTGGGTCACCAAAACAATGTAAAAAACAAATTCTCCTCTTTCATCTTCTCCCAACTCATTACCGGCTTAAGAGAGGTTGCTAGTATTGACAACTTATTCCAACTAAAGCATGTCACAAGTATGGTTTATTCTTCTTCTCCTACACCGTGTTTGGAAAGTGTCTAAGAAAAAGAAACAGTGTTGTGAGAATGTCCAACACACGTTAGCAAACATGGTGACTTATTGCATCTTAGTTTACCTATGTAGTCCTCAATTTGCTAGATAATTATATACTAAATTTTCCCAGGTGGAAAACATACTCAATGCTATAAAGAACTAGATATCACATGACTTTCTTCGAGCATGTGGTGTGCAAATAAAGTCCACTCAGGGGACTAGTCGTTGCTTCTTAGTTTATTTATGGTGTCCTCAATTTGCTAAACGTACTTAATGTTATGAAGAATTGGATCTCACTGTGAGAATATATTAGTGTATCTTTCGTACATATTCTGAGATTGTGTAAATATTCTTTGTAATTAAGAGTTATTTGTATTTCCTATTTAGGATTTAGGGTTAGAGTTCCTATATAAAATGATATACTCTCTGTATTTGATTGATATATTGAATATACAGTTCTATTCAGAAAAGCTTACATCAAACATGTGCACAAATAAAGACCATTGATTTTTGGGCAAAATTCACTTTACCCCTAGTCTTCTAAAAAAAGCAACGTACCCCAGGCATGGTTTTGCACTAAGGCCTCGTTTGGGAACAGGCTATTTTAGTAACTTTTTGGCTTTTTACGAAAAGATGTGCAGAAAAGTAGAGAGGTGATGTGACTAGTTTTAGTTGGCTTTTTGGCTAAAATAGTCAGTCCCCAAACGAGGCTTTAAAGTGCACAAAAATCCCTGTTAAAATTATACTTTCTCATTGTAACATTTATCTTCCTCCCTCTCTTCTTCCCCTGTTAACGAAAAATACAACCACCACCACCATTATTATCATATTTGTACAAGGAAAAATTCCAACTCAAATTATAATTGATAGAGCAAGCATTTCTCCAAACATGTATAGTGTATCATCAAACAACAATGAAGCATCACAACACTATAATATTAACCAAAGTCATAAAACATGAATATGAAATGGAGGTTTGGGTTCATAAAATTACATTAACAAGGCAATGATGGAATTGCATTTCTAGGTTCTTTAACCATGGTCTCCTTGATTACATTGTGGATTATATATTCAGCCTCCAAGCATATGTTTCTGAGAAAAATCCAAACTGGAGATTGGGGAGGAGTGATGTGGTGGAGTGGTAGATTGAGGAAGGGGGAAAGAAGTAGCAGGGGAGGTCTGGGAGGGGTAGGTGGGTTGGGGTTAAGGTTAAGAGTTTGAGGGTAGAAGATGAAGGGAAGGACAATTTTGTCTTTACAAATTGAGATTTGACTTTTGAATAAATTTTTTTTTCCCTTTCCCACTCTCCAAAAATGCACATGTAACGCAACTTCTGTCTATGTAGACAACAAATGTAACGATAACACTTCAATTCAAAACCACACGAGGTATATGTGGCTATTTTTAAAAGATGAGGTGGGTAAAGTGTTATCGGACTGTACCACAAGGGGTAAAGTATATTTTTGCCATTGATTTTTGTGTGAGAGAAACTAAAAAGCTAGCTTTTTGGCTTTTCGACTAAAATATGATGGAAAAAAATTTAGTATGTTTGGGATGACTTTTTGATTTTTCACAAAAAATATATGCAAAACGTCGAGAGAAAATGAAATCTTTGACTTTTTTTTTGGTATAGGTTGTTGGCTTTTTTTATTTTTTTAGCGACTTTTTAGCTTTTAGGTTAAAAAGTGATGTTGCCAAACAAGACCAGCCTACAAAAAAGCTAGTGCTAAAAAAACTAGTTTGTTTTACACATTTCTAGCTTTTTTGGCTTTTATAATGACTTTTTAGAGTAGCTTAAATAGATTGTTTGGCAGGAATTTGCCTAATGAGCTAAGGTGCTGGCTTTTAAGCCACAAGGGCTAAAGTGGATTTTACCCTTGATTTTTGTGTGTAAGAGAGAGGCTAAAAAGCTAGCTTATTGGCTAAAAATAAGCTTACAAAAAAGCTAATGCTAAAAAAGCTAGTTTGTTTGACACATTTCTAACTTTTTTGACTTTTCTAATGGTTTTTTAGAGTAACTAAAGTATACTTTTTGGCAGAAAATGAGTTTGCCTAATGAGCTAAGGTATTTTATAGCAAATAGAGTTTCTTTTAGCAAATAAGTTGGCTTTTAAGCCATAGCTAAATGAAACCACATTGGCTAAAAAATCCCATTTAGCTAAAAAGCCATTAGTCTTATTTGACAAACAATTTTCCTGCCAAAAAGCCCAAATTAACTAAACTTGCTTATCTATAATGACAAAAAGATAGAAATGTATCAAACAAACTAACATTTTTAGCATTAACTTTTTTGTAGACTTAGCCTCGTTTGGCAACCGAACTTTTTAGCAAAAAAGTCAAAAAGTTACTAAATTAGCCAAAAAGCCAACAACCCATACCAAAAAGTCAAAGATTCTCTTTTCTCTCTACTTTTTGCACATCTTTTCGTAAAAAGCCAAAAAGTCATCCCAAACATACTAGTTTTTTTTAACTCATATTTTAGCCAAATAGCCAAAAAGTTACTAAATTAGCCTGTTCCCAAACGAGTTTTTAATCAATACGCTAGTTTTTTAGCTAACTCCCAATAGAAGCCTAAATAGAGAAGATCGAAATGGTAGTCGCATTGGGCCTCTCATAGAAGTTACAAAAAAGGAGAATAAAAAGAAGAGAGCTCTTCCGAACATTCTTTCATCAGTCCTAAAGGCTCAAATTCTATAGTTAAAGTTCCTAACAGTCCTAAAAGAATTAAATAGCTGCATCCAAGGTTTTAAAAAGCGGCCGCAACCGTTACGTAACGCCGTTACTTAACGGTTGTGGTAGTTACCGCCACCCGTTACGGCCGCTTTTGCAGTGTGATTGAGATTCACAAGTGTGTCGGCCGTAGCGGCTATTATAGCGGTCGTAACGGTGCCATAACGGCCTGTTACGCACCGTTACGTAACGGTTCCGAATTGCTTCTTGAGAAAAAAACACAAAAAAAAAAAAAAAAAAAAAATGAAAATGGGGGAATAGAGATAGAGAGAGAAGAGGGAAGATGAAGAACATGTTATTGATTTGTTGGAGCTGTAAGACCTATACTGTTCTATTCAACTACTATCACTCAACCATTTTGTTTGTGTGTGTCTATCTATATACTGTTTGAAAATAATAATAAACAAGTAGTCATTATCTATTTAGCTTGATTAAAAATATATATATATATATATTTAGGCTTTTATTTATTCTCTTACTTTTGTCATTATTTATCTTATATATATAGTTAGTAATTGATTTTTTGTATAATATAAAGTCATTAATTATTAAAATAAAATGTAAAAAACTCAGTTTATAGTGATTTAAAATATGAAATATATTGGATCGAACTTAAAAATTTATAAAAATTGATCAATATTTATTTTAAAACCCAATAAATATGATCATGGAAAAAAAATGTGCGTATCGGTAAATTTTTTTCAAATTGTGCGAAAAATAAAAAAATTTACGGTTACGGTTACCGCAACCGTTACGCTACGACCTTTACACCCCGCAACCGCGCCACCGCCACCGCCACCGCCACCGCAACCGCAACCGCAACCGCAACCGCTTTTCAGAGCCTTGGTTGCATCCCTTATCAAACGAAAATTAAATATAGCCATAAATGTAAATCACATACACATCAATTAACACATCATGTCTTTGTGACTCCTACATCAACTTCTTCTCCTTCTTTTCTTTTCTCTGAGCCCAACTCTTCATACTTTCCATGATTTGCCATCATTTCTCTCTGTTTGGATCATGAGGTAAGAAAAGAAATGCTTGCAATTGCTCACTTTTTGTTTGGATGTACAATGATTAAAAACAGATACATGTGTCATTGTTTTGTATTTAGAGTAGTTTAGGTATTATAATTTTTTGTAAAGAGTAATATTGGTTTCTCATCAAAGCTCCCCCACTTTTGGTGAGAAACAAAACTTAAGTTTTGAGAGATTTATCTTTCTTGTCATCTCTCTGCTCTTCCTTTCTCACAATTTCTCATCTCATTAATCATTCAAATAAGTGATGAGAAACCTCATTATCTCCATTTCTTTTCATTTCTCACCAAACCCCTTAATCCAAACTGAGTGATATGTTCTCCAGGGGTTCAATATTATTCCATTTTAGTTCATGAAACCTTATTCTTGCTCAACTCATGCTAGGTTGTGACCATAAGAATTCATAATACATATGAGAGCATACATGTGTGCATACATATCTATATGTGTGTACATATAATCAGCCTACCTCTTGAAGTAAAGAGCCATCCAAAGTATTGAAAATCCGAACCAAAGTCCCCTTACTACTCGCAGTAGCTAGCAACCGCCCATCGTGAGTAAGCGCAAAGCATGCAATTCTCGAATCATGAGCCATCACAAACTTAGTCCTCTTCGACGCGTAATGCTCAACCCTAACCTGCCCTTTCTGCAACCCCGGGCACACCAACACCATTGACGCTGACAAGTGCGAAACCTCACAAAGCCCCTTCGGATTGGCAATCGTCTCAATCTGATGCAGCAATTTCAAATCCGAGAAATTATACACAAAAATCTTCTGCAACAAAACCACCACAATCCTATCTCTCCTGAGCCGAACCGACTTAACCTCCGATCGAAACGACAGCTCTCCGATACACCTCCCCTGATGATCGTCCCAAATCATCACCTTATTCAAGGGGTACTGAGGCTCGGAACCACCGCCGACCAAGGCGAGAATATTGCACCGGAAAAGCATCTGAACGACGCCGATACCGCCGCCGTTTTCGAACTCCCGCCGGAAGATCTCGCGGAAGGGGTCGCAGTTGTAGATTCGGAATCCGCGGTCGGTTCCGGCGGCGAAGCAAGCGAAGTCTTGGTTGAATGAGAGGTGGATGAGAGATGGAGCTGGAGAGAGAGAATCGGAGAGATTGGGATTGTTAGGGTTAGGGTTCGGAGCTTCGGAGAAGGATGAGATGATTGAGGAGGCATCTTCGGAGAGATCGGACTGCGATTGTTGATGCTCGCCATCGCCGTCGAGGTCTCTGTAGAGAGAAGAAGGCATGTCCGTGAGAACGGAGACTGATTGGGGTTCGTCGTCGGGGTGGTGGAGGGTTTGGGGAGGGGAGGAGGAGGGAGGAGGAGGAGGAGAGCAGTCAGCCATGGGAGGTGAGGATAAGGAATTGGAGAAATTAGGGTTAGGGTTTGGGGAAGGCAGGGGCCAAGAAGAGGAAAGAGAGGGTGGTTGTTGTCATTGAAGAGAGGAGGGAACTTCCATATCCAATTTTGTCACCCACTGCTCTGCTGCTAGACTCTTGCTGATTTTTATTTTAGGATTAATTACAATTTTTTTTTTCTCAGTTTATTTTGACAGAAAAGAAAATTTTATTTTTTTGAAGAAAACATTATTCATTTTGTCCAATTTCAATTTTTTAAATTTAATTTTTTTAAATTGATTTTTTTATTTTTTATATATTTTTTATTTTTAGTGAATATTTTTAAAATTTTAAATAATTTTTTTCTTTTTTAAATGTACCTTGTTTAGATGTATTTAAAAAGTAAAATATTTACAAAAAATATTTTGAAAAATCAATAAATATACAAGAATACAAAACAATGTATTGAAATTTTATATACTTTTATATATTTTTGGTATTTAGTGAATTTTTTAAAGATTTTTTTAGTAAATATTATTATTTTTAAGTATATTTATATTAGATATATCTAAAAATTTTAAAAATTTGCTTAAAATATTTAAAAACTCAGTGAAAACAAAAAATAAAAAAATTTAATTTTCTGAAAAATGAATTCACAAAATTCAAACCAAATAAGCTGATTAATGTTGGGTGACAATGGTGGCTGTAACAATGTAGTGATATTAGTAGGATTTTAATCTAAAAAATGTTATTTGTCTAAAAGTAAAAAACACTTTATATTCAAATAGATTTGTTTTTTATTGATCATAGAAAATATTTTCAGTTGATTTTCATTTTCTGTTGTACCAAACACTAGAAAATACCCAAACAAATAGAGCATAAATCTTTTTTTCTTTTTTTTTTAAATTTAATTTCACTTTTAATTCTTCAAATTATTATTATTTTTTATTTGATTATTACATTTAATTTCTACACAATGGACGCAGTTTGCTTTATAATTCAAACCTCAATTTTTATATGGATTATCATGCAAAAATTAAAATTGATCGGATATTGATATCTATAAGATTAGATAACAAAATCATGCATACAAAAAAAAAAAAAAAAGAGATAATTTTTTTTTTGTTGTCAAAATCACATTTGCTGTCTATTTTTTTGAATAATTTTGTAATTCGATCATGTAAATACTGATATCAAATCAACTTAATTTTCTACATAATAAATGATTTAAATTATCAATATAAACCTAATATAAGCCCACATAAAGCAAACTACAAACAATATGCATTAGAAACTCACGATATAAAAGAGACCCATTAAATCAATATAATAATAAGTAGCTAACAATATAATACAATAGGAAAAAGATTCGGACTTTCTTGCTTTTGATTGGTCAATTTTATTTTTTTTTTTTCTTCTCCCCCAATCACCAATCCCCACGTGTGTGTAGGGGTGGTGGGGGTGGAAGTTTGAAGGGGTCTCAAAAGTCTTTTCACACTCCTATACCATATAAATCAATTCACTTGAACATATTTGAACTTAGAAAGGGTATTTTAAATAATCATTCTACTTGCATATAAGCCAATCACAAAATCAAATATAATCATCTTAAATTTTGTAAACCTAAAATTTTTATTTTAAAAATCAAAATCATTATTAAACGTATCATTTCTAACATTTGATATCATGTCACCTAGCAACAGCCCTCCTATCAATGGAAAAATGTTTTAGAGCTCTACAACGACTCTAATTTGTCTTTTTCTTTGCTTTTTTTTTTTTTTGGTGTGTGTGTGCATTGCCTGCTCAGTAGAGCTGCTTTTAGAGCAGCTCCACTAGAGCTCTGTATCATATCCCCTTATCAACCTATCTCCTAACTCTAACCCTCCAACTTTTGGCAGTGGTGTGTAGGTTATGGTCGCACTGACCTGTGGTAGTGTACCCAACTTTTGGTGACAGTGTGTAGGGTGTGGAGGTACCAGCCGACAATGAAGTGTACCCAACTTTTGGTGGTGGTATATAGGTGGTGATGGCATCAGTCGGTGGCGGAATTGTACCCAACTTTTGGCAGTGGTGTGTAAATCCTGGTAGTACCCACTAACAGTGAAGCATACCCAACTTCTGGTGGTTGCGCGTAGGCCATGGTGATACTAGTCAGTGGTGGAGTGTGCCCAACTTTTGACAATGGTGTGTTGGTCATGGTGGGACTAGTCGGCGGTAGAGCGCACCTAACTTTTGGTGGTGGCTTGTAGGCCATGGTGGCACCAACTTGTGATGGGTGCGCTTCACCACCATACTTTTCCCCAAACTTGTAGGAGGATTTCAGGACACGTTTAAGCTAGTTAGAGGACGATGTGCAAATCGAGTATTAAACAACGAGCTTGGAGTCCCCGTGGCTATTGCCTACTATAGTAGTCTCATGGTGGTTTTTGGTTGTATTTGTTTAGGAGCTCTTTCATGGAGAGCTCTTTGATGGGGACGGTGACAGTGCCAATGACCTTGTCGCTGAAAAGGTCTCGAGACTCGAGTATGAAGCAGAAGAAAAGGCAAAGGTAGAGTTGGCAATTGACAGCTTTGGCAGTGACGGAGAAGGTGATGCAATGGCGCTTGTGGACAGGAGTCATATGTTTGTCGTTGGGGTCGTTGGAGATCGATACCACCACAAACACGTTCATTTTCGTGATCAGATTCACATCTCTTAAGTCCTCGGTATAAATGACCATGACATCCAATAGAAGTTACTCCATTGATAGATTGTTTCACAGATTGCTGTTGTTGTTTTATTGTTTTGTTGAGTGTTTGGTGAGAGTGGTTGTTTGGATTTGGCAAAATATTATTAGATCTTATATATAGAATAAAAAATTAAAAAAAAAAAAATTATGAGAGGGAAGAAAGGTTCTTTGAAATTTTGAGTGAAGTTGAAAACGAATAACCAACCAACCAACCAAAATAAAGGTAGTTTATCATGGGCCGTTCTTTTTTTAATGGCTTTTCGTCATATTAGAATCAAAATAACATCTCTTTTGCTTCTATTGTACCATAGTTTCCATTACATAACTTTTGCACAAAATGTAATGTTGTTTTACTTGAAAATTACAAGAGGGTAAAAAGGAGGATATATCTCTATCTAATGTAAATTACGCTAACACTTCCTATAAACTTTCAAAATATTACTATCACCATTCTTATTATCTAAATATCACTACACTTCTTTACTTTAAAAAATTGTGCAACAATTTAAAACAATAATAATTCAAACTTTTAACCCAACCACTAGTCAACCAATTATTTGTAAGATGAAAAAACATGACATCAGCACAAATAATACTTGAAATGCCAACTTTGCCCTTCTATGCATCTCTCTTCCCATTTTCTATATCATCTCACCCTCCCATTGGTGCAATGAGTCACACTTTTCACTAAATAAATGACATGTAAAGTATTCGATCAAGCAAATTTAGTTATCTTAGCATTACTCAATAGAGAGAGAGAGATTCAAACAAGCATACGACATTAATGTCTAAATAAAATGCTTCAAAATGAGAAAGGGATAGGGAGAAAAAGCGAAAGAAAAAAAAGTAGAAGAGAGGGGAGAGAGAGAAGCTTTATCACTATCACCAGAAAACTAGGGACTATTCCCACTTCGATACACATCCCATTCATAACAAAAATTGTTCATTGTTTATTTTTTTTGGGTTTTCTGAAAATTAAAAAACCCCTTCGACCCACTTTGCAGTGAATTCTTCCCCAACTTCGCTATCATTCCACTGCCCACACGGGAAAGCACCACATGTTCGATCTTCTGACCATCCAATTTTGATACTATTCCAATCTTCTGACCATCCAATTTTGATACTATTCCTCATCAGAGGGGATAGTATGGCACATAGCCCAGAGAGCTCTTGATGTTGGTTACTACCTCATTACACTTTGTAAGAAGGCTAAGCATCTTCTGTGAAATGTCCATGTTGCTTGCCCTCAGCACCGGTGGAGCCGGAGCTAGGGCCGGTGTAGGTGCCGGAGAGATATAGGTGTTAAAATTATGAGTATTTCTCGGAAATTGGGCCTGAATTTGAAAATTCTTACTATTAAAATCTATTCCATGAGAAGAAGTAATTGTACCACCATCACCAAAACTAACATTGTTGAAGTTGTTCTTATTACCAACCATCAAATTCTCTCCTCCACCACTACTTTCTCCCTCCACCACCGCAAATTTTACACGAGGCGTCCCTCTGCCTCCAGTGGGTCCCACCTCATCGCCCATTGGTTTCTTCAGACACGACTTGAGCTGGACTGATGGCTGCTGTGCTGGTGGCAGTCTCTGTTCGACTGAAGAATCACGGGTTTCTATAAGGGCATCTTCTCTTTGGACCTTGCTTTCTGATTCAGGTGCTACTGCCGCTCCCAATGACCGAATGTGGCATCTCACATTCACATTGCCGAATAGAGTATTGTTTCCAGAAAGATGCCTATGTGCTGTCTCAGCATCAACTCTGTAAATGAAGACAACGCGGCATGTTGAGGATTGCCAGAAAATACGCGTAGATGAATGATCCAATGGTCCAAAACGAGCAAGCCTAGCCTTCAGCTCAGACCCAGATGGAAGCGTTGTCTCGGGAGGAAACTTCATCACCAGCATTGTTGGTTCAGGTGTCTTTCCTGGGGACTCTGTTTTCTTGGCCAAATCTGGTTTGAGAGGTTTTGGATGCCTAAGAGCCACTGTTTCTTTTCCGTCCTTTTGAACAGCTTTCTTTTCTGCTGTCAGAGACTTCAAGTCATTGATTTTCTTCACCCTCTTTGCAGTTAATTCTTCTTGGCGATCAGATGGGCCACGTTTCAGGCCACCTTTTGTCGGATCACCAGGCCTTACTAGAGGTTTTGGGGGTTTTGAAGATGGCAAATTTTTTATGTTCCCATGGGGAGGATTATCAGAACCCATTTCCACTGGGATTGACAGGGCCAAGCTCTTTTGGTAAACAACAGACCGAAATTTCAAGAAGGCCCGCTGTACAATTTCAGAATCATTCCTCTCCGCACTGTCGAACGGATCAAGGGCAAGAGCTTCAAATCACCCAGTAAATGTGGAAGCTTGACCTCCATATTTCCCATCACAACCATTGGCTGTGTTTTGAGAGAATCAGGCAACAATGAACTACTGGCCCCATCATCTTTCCTCTGATGCTCAATTTGAAAATCTTCTCTTGGAGGCAGACCAACCTGGACTGTTTTTTCTGTTACTCTCCCCATCAATGCACCAACTTTTCCAGTAGCAGTCCGCTTAGGTATACGATCAGAGCTCATTTCCGACCCCAATTCTTTCTTTCTCTTCTTCTTCTTCTCCATAGGGACAGATTTCTCAGCACCCAATTCCCCAGCAGGATGTTTAAGAAGCTTGGCCTTCTTTGCTCCCTTGTCAATACGTATTCTTGAATCCTGATTATGAAACTTAGCATCAATTGTTGGCAAAACACGTCCACCATTGCCACCAATGTGAACTTGTTTCTGTCCAGGCACTACTTCAACTATAGCTGGTAAGATTGGAGGTTGCTGGAAGCCTTCGTCAAATTTCAATGGACTTGCACTCGGCTGATTGTTTTCCAAGCTAATTGTCGCATCATCTTCTTGCTCTGAAGTAAGAAGCACACCATCTATTCCACCATGGAAAGTCTCTTTCTCTGACAAACCAGAAGCACTCATGACTGTGGGATCAGCTAATGATTCAACTTTCACACCAGTTGCATCTTGACTTGAAAGTGAGCCGCCATCCACCCCAATCCTTGCCATCTGCTCAAGTTTTGCAGGAATCTGATGCTTTGCAGAGACTGCTGGAGGCCTCTTTTGCAACATATAATCACCAGTTGCTAATTCTGCAGAGCCCACTACATAAGCCGGCTGCATAGAGGACGTTGTTTGCCCTATTTGCGGGAATTTCAACTCATTTGGCTCATCTCTCCGTTTAAAAAGGTATCTATCTTTGTTTGCTTGGTCCTTTGCTTTATTAGGTTTTGAAGAGTTCTTCCTCTTACCCAAAGTTTCAGCAAACACCAGTGGGCCACTCAACGGAGCTGTGAAAATGACAGATACATAATAACATGAGCAAGAAGACAATGTTCATAAACAAGTGAGACATGATGCAAGTAGGATTTAAGAAACAAACTCAAGTATTAAATGATACATAAATTACATTAGACAGCAAGAATTGGTGCTAAACTTGGGGATCTGCAGAATAAGAGTTCTACTTAAGATTATGCTACCACCATCCTGTAGAAAGACTGTATTTTTTAACTTCATAACATGTTTAGCACAAGCAGAAACCAAATGATATGAAAGCCTGATTATTAGAGAAGACGGACCAAATTACAAGCATAACAACTGAGATTTGGCTGCCGAGCTGGGGGAAGACTATTGGGTAATTTGGTATGTACTTAACAATTCAAAATTTAAAATTAAGAACAAGAAAAATTAATCAGTGTGTTTGGTTTTAGTTTTTTTAATTTAGTTTTCTGAAAACTGAGTTTTTTTTTTTATTTTTCGTGTTTTTTTGTTTTTAGTAAACATTTTTAAAATTTTAAGCATTTTTTTTTACTTTTTGAGATGCACCTTACTTAGATATATCTAAAAAGTAAAATATTTATGAAAAAATTAATAAATACACAAAAATACGAAAAATATATTGAATTTTTGTATTTTTGTATTTATATTTTTAGTATTTAGTGAATTTTTTAAAGATTTTTTTTACGAAAATTATACTTTTTAAGTGAATTTATGTTAGGTGTGTCTAAAAATTTATAAAAAAAAAAAAAATTTGTTTAAAATATTAAAAAAAATTCAGTAAAAATAAGAAAAAAAATACGGCAAACAAAAAAGTAGAATTTTCTGAAAAGTGTTTTTAGAAAACTCAGACCAAGCAAATAGATAGTACCCCAAATGATTTGACCCACTTTTCTCAGAATTAGGAAAGCACAAGTAAACCAGACAAAACAGCATCGGCAAAGATTACATGGGGCTACAATCTAAACTAAACTGACAGGCTCAGTAAAGAACGAACTTATCCTCTAATGTCTATCTTCTCCTTGAATTAGCTAAAGGCCCCATACACATTTCCTCGTGGGTTTTTGAGTTCAAAGGGACTTCTAACAATTATTCATCTGGCTAAAGCTAGCAAAGCTCATTATTTTGTATGACTACTGTCACCACTGTGTAGAAAGGAAAAAGAAATGATCTTTAGAAGTGGATAGATGCTCCACTGTAGAACTCAAACAGATGTCTCAACTGCAACAGCTGCCAAACCCCATTGTGTGTGTGTGTTTTTTTTTTGTGTTTGTGTGTGTGTGGATAAATAAGCAACTTTATTGATAAAGCATCAAGACGATGCAAAGAATACAAAATGGAACAATCCCCATTGTTTTATAAAGGCATAAACATTTTTTTTTTGGGGGTCATAATTTAACTAAACCAGGTTCTCTCTTATATATGATACCACCAGACAAAGTCTTTCCATTTCTTGACATTACTTAGAGAAAGATAACTAAGCGTATGCAACCTCAAGCAAGTACGAAAAAGAAAACTTCCGTGAAAAGATGCTTTCAATTACTTACGACTTCCCATCGGTCTTTTATGACGAATCGATGAGCTGATTAAAAAGAGGGAAGCGATACTAGTTTGGAACAGGTTCCCTGACACCATTTAACGCAAACTCAAAGCAAAAAAGTCTAAAACTTAGTTGCAAGAAAAGTCTAATGTTGAGAGTACCTGAAGGACTTTATGTATTTTATATATCAATATATTGTAAGAAATAATTTTCTTTCCTAGTTGTAATATATATGTGAAATTATAAATGTCTACATTACACTACTACATTTGTTGTTAAACAAAAACATATTGAATTCTTATAACAGCTCATCACCAACAAACATATATCTTTACTCCCCAATCACATAACCCAATTTGAAATATCTATTGAAGTACCAAAACCTAGAATAAATATATATTCTGTGCAGATATCTTTTTCCTTGGTAGCTTTTCTTTTATTTGTTTGAGATTCATAAGTTTGGGCGATCCCATCCCAATTGGAATCACGATTTTATCAGAATGAGATTCTAACAAAATTCTTGGCCAAGCACTACTATATAACTGGGCTAAATATGTGCAATTATTGTAATTACTGTATAGGCGAACTATTGCTGCTTTAATATCATGTCAAATTGTCGACCATCATCTCATCTAAAATCTAAAAGCTTAAGCAATTACAGAGAGGTGTAATTTTATTATTTATCCTCAATGAAAACAAGCCTATATATGTCCACTACTTTTATCGACTCTCCAAATCTTGCACGCTATGTTGTCATTCTAAATGTGCAAAAGAACAACATTATGATAGACCTATGGTCAGTACCCAATAAAAACAGCAACCAACAAGTCATGTAAAGAGCAAATAACAAAATACCTCTAACAGGCTGAACCACAGCTTTCATTGGTTCACGACAAGGGCGTACAGGCTGTGCCCCAAATGCTTGAGCATAGGTCTCATCAAACTCCTCAAAGACTGCTTTTCGATAAGCCAAAGCAACAGTCTTATTCATAATAAAATCAAGACTACTGTGCCCATCACTGATAGGCATCAATGCCAATTGCTTTATAAAAGCAAGAGTATCCTTGGGCCGAAAACTCTCCCTAGCTTTACTAATCTGGCTCATGGGGTACATCGCTCCAGGCTCATAGTCACTCAAATCAACAGCAAAGTAACCTTCAACTTCAGTTGGCCGAAAATTATACGGGTTCCTGCACCGACAAGCCAAAGCCAGACAACGAATCCGGCTTGCCTCATCAACTGCTTCTTCCACAGCCTTAACAAATGTTCTTGAACTTGTCTGCCTCGACTTCTCAGCAAAATTAGCATCAAATGGGATGAGCTCCGCTGGATCAAACCATCCATAACTGCTATCACCAAAGAACGCAACCAACACATGACCCGATCTCCTTGACCTACGAACCGAAGGCGATGCAAATGCTTCATTATATATATGGCCTGGCCACCATGGGTGTGATTTCACTTTCCCCCAAACCATATCCCCTATTTCATATCCATAACCCACAGAGCTTGACTGCCCAGCCCCTATGGCTTTACACTTCCCATTTGCTGAAGATTCAGGACACATCGAAATCGTAGAATCACTCTGAGAAACACTAGATTTACCCAGTTCTACATGTCCCTTCCCCAACCCACCATTCCTGCTGTCATAATTATGGTCACTTTCTCTAGGAGACGATTCTACAAACACCTTTTCCGCAGAATTGGGCACATCCTCTTCGACCCTGGACTGCCATTGTTCGGAATCACTGTTCTTATCACCCATTTTATGGTCATTCATAATCTGTATCATGTCTTCGTTTCGAATATCAGAAGTCCGAGATTTCATTTCCTCATCAATCTCTTCAACCAACGAAACCCTAGTTTTTTGAACCCCCGAAACCCTACCATCAACATCAGTCTCCGCAGCTTGATTCCTCAGCTCCGCTGAAATCCTGATTTCTTTAGCCCTACAAAATTCAAAGACTTATATTCGTCAGTTGCAGCATAGATGGCTTCGTCAAAGCTACCAACAACAACACCACCTGAAACCCTAGATTTGGATTGCGACTCGTCTCCAATCAAATCGATATTTCGATCTAGCTCGAAATCGTTGTTGTTCATCACTGAAATCACTGTACGAGCGAAAACAAATTCGAAACCCTAGAAATCGAGCTCTGGAGGGTTTAGGATATCAAAAGAAAACATACCTTATATTACTGTAGAGGTTGAAAAGTCACCAAAATGAAGCGCCTTCACGAGTTTAGATTCCAGGAAAATGCGAGAAAGGGCGAGAAATTTGTGAAGAAATGGGGCTCTTTTTTTTTCTTTCCCTCGATCGAAAGAGCTTCGGCGTTTGGAGATTACGCAGTGACTCTGAATTTTAGCCTTTGTTTGCAATTTGCGGTTTGATTTACCGAATTTCGTACGGCTTTGTAACATTGCGATTCTCATGCACCACGTCACTCAACGGGGGCACATGCGTCATTTACCCCTGTAATTCTAATTTGGCGTTGAGAAATTCTAGTTACACAATAATTTCAACTTTTTACACCTCTTATTTTTATTATAATTTTCTCTTTTAATTAAATTACTTTTTAACCTTCCAACCTTAGAAATTTGAAATCCCAATTTCTTTACATACCCAACCCTTTGTACCTCATGCTATCGTAGTCGTCAGCACTATCCAACTCGTCATCGGCACTACCTCATTCAACTCGCCGTTGATACTTATATTTCTTTCTTCTACCGTCGTCGCCCTCTCTCCTTCACCTTCTCTTCGTTTTGGGTGGAATGACAATCCATGCGTTCTCCAACAATATCCATGGAGTGATTGTCATTCTGATAAAACTAATAGTAAATGGGTCATTGATAGACTATTCCTCCTCCACCCTTGAAATCAACTGTAAAGAAAAAGAGTCGATACCCACCTCTAAAACCATCTTCTTTGGCCACCGCCCTCAACCACCGTCAACACCTCCCACAGGGCTTCCGCTATTCCATCTCCCTTCTCCCTCTCCTTTTTTTTCTAGAATTATTCCTTACGGTACTTTCTCGCTATACCTTATCTCTGTGCTTATATTATACCATATATATATATATATATATATATATATATTATGAGAATCACTTGCAGATTTTGAAGGGTTGTTTTTTTTGTTACCATTTTATCTTTTTATTTATTTTGACTACTTTATTATTGTTTTAGGTCTTTTAGATAATTTGATTATTTTGTTGGATTTCTTAGTAAATTCACTTTTTTGTTATTTAATTGACTTTAGCACCCATGTATGGATTAATGATTACATTTGAGGAAATTTATTTTATTATCCTTTCTACTTTGAGGATATTACAACTCCACCTTTGATGGATCTATGGTACTTTTTTGGGTTTTGAAGTTTTTTTATTTGATTTGGCTTCCCTCAACTCATGTTTGAGATTCAACTTGAGAGATCATTTGAGCTTAGTGGGCTTATTGTGAGCCAAATTTTGGTGATTCAAACAGTTCACTTTTTAGTACTCGTTGAAAATAATATTCATGTAAAAAAATTATATCGCACTTATCTTTAAAAAATGAATATCTATACTACTATAAGAAACAATTACACTTTGGGTACAGTGCAATGGGTTGTATTACTAATTTGGAAGAAGACTTTATGATAATTATGATATGAATGTTGGTCAATTTTGAAGTATTAATATTTTGTTTTTGGCTAAACTATAAACATATTTTAGGTTTGTTTAAAATATAAATTACCTTTTACAATTCTAGAAATTAAAAATCTTACTTGTTAGAATTTTTAATTTAACAGAATTAAAAGGAAAAATTTAATTCCAAATTACTCTCTTATACAACACTAAAATTATTAATTGAAAGATATTTATGATATGATTAAAAATATTACATGATTTGATTATTTATTTATTAATAAAATAAATCATTTGTTATGTAAGTATGATTTATTTATTAATAAAATAGATTTTTTTTTAAGAAGCAACATAATTAGATATATCTAAAAGTAAATATATATATATATATATTAGATATATCTAAAAAGTATATATATTATATATATAAGTTCATTAAAAATAAATAAAAAACTGAAAAAAATATTTACAGATTTTTATTTGTTGTTAATGATTTTTTTAAAACACTTTTGTTTTAAAAACTGTGTCATAGGTTGTCTTTTACCACACTTTCTTCCACTGTTGCCCATGTCTCATGGTTTACTTTGTCTTTCTCTTGTTGTCTTTATCTTCATTATTTGTCTTATTGTACCTTTCATTTGTTACCCCTATGATTTTTTGGATTTATATATTTATACTTAATATATATATATATATATATATATAAGATAGAATAATATATCACATTTATTTAGAAAAATAATTTTAGATGAATGGTAAACTTTATTAATTTTGATAAATAATATTATAAAATTTTCTGTGAGTATGTAATAATTTTAAGAAAATACAACTGTATTATGATTTTTCCTATAATAATGGTGCAATTATACTATTTTAATAATAATCTTAAATAATATATACAAATAAGAGGCACTTGGTGTTTAGTATGAGTTTTTTTTTTCATCCTAATTTGCCCTTTCACTTTGTATTATTTACTCATGGTAGCTTATGTTTTAATTTTTCCATTTTACCCTTTTTTTGGGTAATATTTACCACTATTGGTGATTGTAATTTAGATGAAGGTTTTATCATAATTCTGCAAAAAAATTGTGGTCAGTTATGAAATATGAATATTGTGTTTATAATTAAATTACAAATACAACTTTGAGATTTGTTTAAAATATAAGCCGCCCCTATAATATTAGAAATTACAATTACCACTTGTTAAAGTTTTTAATTTAATAGAATAATCAAATCAAAACAAAACAAAAAAAATCTAACTACTTTCCTATGCAACAATAAAATTACCAAAATTATTCATTGAAAGATATTTTCTAAATAATTAGAAATTCTAATTATCTTAATAATTTAGTTATTAACAAAATGGATCATTTGTTATATGATCATGATTTATTTACCAAAAAAAAAAAATGTTAATATTGTATACAAATCAGAAAACAAGTTTTAAATTAAAATATTAAGATGTATAAAATATATAAAATGCTTCATTTTAATTTTAATTTCTAAAATTTATAAACAGTTAAGTATTTTATACTTCTAATAAAAGATAGTACAAAAGTAATCAACTTAAATAATTTAATTAATTTATATTTTTCCATACAAACTTTTTATTTTCATATTTGACCCATGCCTTGCACGAGACTTTTTTTCTACCTAGTGTATATATATATACTAGTTTAAAGAGACTCGTGCAAGGCACAAGCTATTATTACAGTATGTTTAAGTTTTGTATTTTGATTATTTTTTTAAAATTAGAAAATCGTTCAATAAAATTGAATAGAATAAATCATTAGATATATGTTGTATGATATGTATCATTTTTTGATGGATAAATTACTTAAAAGTCCTAATGATAGTAGGTGTGGTAACTCAAGTCCTGTGCAATAGTTTTTTGGATGCATAAATCCCATTTTGAAATGCAATTGACATTCATGCCCTTTTGAATCTAACGTATTAGAGATGCAACTTTAGAGAAAGAAAAGGACTCGGAACATCCCCAAGAAATTTTACGACTAGGAGGAGGATGTCACGACCCAAATCCACTCCTGTAGGTTTAGCGTCATAATTGGTCAGTAATTCAGGGATTACCAAAGGCCTTTGACTCGAATATCTTATAATAAGGGGCTGTGGAAGCAAATATAGAAATATACATAGTCCATAAGTTGTGCAGATATACATGGAACAAAAGTTTAAAACTTCGATACATAAGAATGACGTTATACAAATACAATAGTCATACGTCACCAAAGCCACATGTTGACTTATTTATTTTAATAATTTATTTAATTATGTTTTAATTTATTTGAAAGAGAAAAATAGAATCCAAAATTTATTTTGATGACTTATTTAATTATGTTTTAATTTATTTGAAAGAGAAAAATAGAATCCAAAATTTATTTTGATGACTTATTTAATTATGTTTTAATTTTTTTGAAAGAGAAAAATAGAATCCAAAATTTATTTTGATAATTTATTTAATTTTAATTTATTTGAAAAAGAAAAATAGAATCCAAAATTTCTTTTAATGATTTATTTAATTATGTTTTAATATAATCCAAAATTTATTTTGAGGATTTATTTAAATTATGTTTTAATTTATTTGAAAGAGAAAAATAGAATCAAAATTTATTTTGTCCTATTATTTCTCACCTAAACTTTTATCCTAAATATTGTTTGAATGTATTTAATATTTGCTTAAATCAGGAGTTCATTTCAACCCAAAAATAATGCCCAAACCAGAGGTTCAAACAGCCCAAAACAAATGTTCAAACAGCCCAGCACAGCAGCATGCCAAAAGGTTCAAGTGGAAGATATTCAAATTAGTAATGATGGAGTGGAAGATATTTAAATTAGTAATGATAGAGTACAACGGCTATAAACGGCTATAAGTTTCATTATATATACCAAAGCCTCTAATGTAAACAAGTTACAAAAAACCCACAAAATATTCTTTGATCTATAATCACTCACATCTATTTTCTGAAAAATTCTCTGAGAAGTGTTTTTCAATTTTTGTTTACATCCTCTTTCAGAAATTATATACTGAGACGTATAGCTTTAAGCCCATCTTTTCTGTGTGAGGTTTACAGAAAAACCAGAGTTTCATTTTTATATCTATCTTTGAGAGATAATTCTTGTAGCTTTCTGTAAAAGCAAAAATACCTTCCTTTCAACCTTGTAAGAGTATAGTACACTCAGTGTTCTTGACTTAAAAAGTCTGTGTAAAATTTGTGGAGGATTGCTCCATCTGTGAAAAGATTGCTAGCACAGTTAGAGTATAGTGGAAAATCTCAAGTGAAGCTTGAGGAGTGGACGTAAGCCGAACCACTATAAATTTGTTTGCCTCTCTCTCCCTTATCTCTTTATTTCATTTAAATTGCCATAGCTATATTTCACATTTTCACTGTGCTAAAATCATTAATTGACATAGTTGTTCGAACACTTATTTTAATTATTTTTATTTCATTAACTATATTTATCTATTGTGCTAGTAATAATTTTTATTAGAATATTATTATTTTTATTTGTAAAAACCTAATTCACCCCTCTCTTAAGTTGTCTTTTGGATAACAATTGGTATCAGAGCCTAGACACTTGTTTTAGATTTAACCATCTAGGAGTTTTAATCCATGGCAACCTTAGCTGAAGGACAAGCCACAAATAGGCCACTATTATTTGACGGAAACAACTATAGTCATTGGAAGGATAAGATGACCCTATACCTACAAGCCACTGATTATGCCATGTGGATTATTGTCATCAAAGGTCCAAAAATTCCTACTAAATTAGTAGACAATATTAGTGTACCTAAAACTGAAGATGAATGTGACGAGAGGGATCATAAATTATTGCAAGCAAATGCTAAAGCCAAACTCACCTTTATTTGTGGATTAGACTCTAAGGAGTATAATAAAATTTCAAGTTGTGATTCGGTAAAAGAAATTTGGGACAAACTTGAGGTAACATATGAAGGTACATACCAAGTGAAAGAATCTCGTATTGATATGCTTGTTCATAGTTATGAATTGTTTAAAATGAACGCTGATGAATCTATTTCAAGTATGTTTACTAGATTTACTGAAATTGTAAACTCTTTGAAATCTTTTGGCAAAACTTATACTAACAATGAGTTGGTGAGAAAAATTCTTAGGTGTTTACCAAAGAATTGGGAAGCAAAGGTCACGGCCATTATAGAAGCCAAAAATCTCTCCACACTTGGATTGGATGAGCTTATGGGTTCCCTTATGACTCATGAGATCACTATGAAAGGACATAAGGATGTTAAAAACAAAAAAAAAAGTGGAATTGCATTCAAAGCCTCATCAAATGAAGAAGAACATAAAAACTCCAGTGAGGATGAAAGCTATGCCATGTTTAGTAGAAATCTCAAAAAGCATTTCAAGAAAAATAATTATGGAGGAAGAAGACCTTTCAAGAAAAAGTACAACAAAGATAACAAGAAAGAGCCTATTATTTGCTATAAGGGCAAAAATCCTAGACATATGAAGATGGATTGTCCAAAATTAAAGAATCGTGGAAAAGACTGCAAAAGAAACAAAAAGGCTATGGTAGCAGCTTGGGGAGAAAGTGAAGATGAAAGCTCAAGTGATGAAATTGAAAATGAAGTAGCCAACTTATGTCTCATAGCTCTTGAAGATGAAAACTCTACTCAAGATGAGATAACTACTCTTTATGAAGAACTTGAAAATGCATTCCATGAACTACAAGATGAATTTAGAAAAGTTTGTGCCAAAAACAATGTGTTGAAGAAATCTGTTGTATCTTTATCTATTAATGTAGAAGAATTAAAAAAAGAAAAAATTATTTTGAAAAATGATTTTGATACTATCTCTAATGAGAAAACTACTTTAAAAAACAATATTGATGATTTAACAAAAACACTTGAAAATTTTGTAAAAGGTAGAAATAATCTCAACATGCTTCTTAGAAATCAAAGATGTCTTTTCGATAAAGCGGGCATTGGATATGACCCTATTAAAAAACAAAAGAATCTCAATACAATTGTGAAAAGGCACCTCTTATGACTCACCCTCATATTACTTGTTATTATTGTAAAAAGAAATGCCATTATATATCTTCTTGTCCATTCAAAAATAATATAAACATGAGAATTAAAAAGATTTGGATTGTTAAGAATCTAACAAAACTAACTAAGAAAGACCTAAGAAACTATGGATACCAAAAATGTGACAACCCTCACTTCTGATTAATGCTAATCTATGATTGAGCATGATAAGTAATTGATCGGACTGAAATTCTAAACTGATTATATGAGTGTGTTGCATTAATTGCATTTCTATCTGTTTGTCATTAAATGATCTGTTCATGTTTCAATTTTGAACTGCAAATTGAAGGCCTTATCGGCGGCCGAATCAGAAATTGATTGGTATTTCGTGTTAATTAGAATTTATGTGATTTTATGGTAGATTTAATTGAAATGTGATTTGGTATGATTAAATTAGATTAAATAAAGTTAAAATACATCAACTTGAGTTATTTACATTTATGCCATTGAGTGGGTGATTCTAGGCTAACTCCTCTTCACTTCATACACATTTGACATAACATTTCTTCAGCCACTTCCTAGACCAAACGTGAGAGAGAGCTAGAGAGTTGGAAGAAAAGTTGAGTTCACCTAGAATTGGCTTGGAAAATTAGAAGACTTGAAGAGAGATTGCATGTTTGAGCTTGTGTACCTTGAATTCAAGACCTAAAGTAGAGATTCCATCCTCTCATTTGTGAATTTGAGTTGTATCTTGCATGGTTCATGGTAATTTAGAGTTTAAAGTCAAGAATTGGTTTAAAGAGTCGAATTTAAGAGTGAATTCATGCATGTATGTACATGTTCTTGGAAATTGAAGTTGTTTTGTATGAATTCTTTACATGCATGTCCATTTTCTAGTTGTGGTTCATGAATTCATCATGTTTTTGGAAGGATTGACTCATTTGACCAAGTATTTGAAGCTTTGGTTTCAATTGAACACTTGCATGTTACATATACATTATGTTCATGAAGTTTTGTTTGGATTTGTGTTTAATTGAACTACCTTTGGGTTTTGATTTTGCAAATTGATCTTTGAAACATGTCATATTGAGTTTTAAAGTGTTTTCCAGAAAATTGGCCCAAAAGAATCGAATTTGATGCTTTTAATGTTGAATTTGAGCTTGGAGGTTCAATCTGGAAATTCCAGATTTTGGACCCACGCTCGAGCGTAATACTTCATGCTCGAGCGTACACTCTGAGTACATACATCCCTCGAGTGGAAAAAGTAACGCTCGAGCGTGAAATGTATAGCCAGTACTTTTTATGTGTTTACAGTCCGCTCGAGCGAGGGAATGCACGCTCGAGTGAGGACTTGTGTCTCACGCTCGAGAGAAGGCCAGCGCCCATCAAGCGTAAATCACATACATCCAGTACTTTTGCTTGAGTTTACAGTCCGCTCGAGCGAAGGAAGTCACGCTCGAGCGGAGATCCTTTGTCTGCATGTTCGGTTGAGCGTAGGAAGCCACACTCGAGCGAGACCCCTATTTTCTGAAAATTTTGAAAAGTGTTTTAAAGTACATCTTTGCATCCTCATTTCATCCTAGGCATTCCTAGGCCTAGTTTAAGGCATCTTAATGAGGCTATTGATGTAGAACCACACCGAGTCAAGATAGGGACTAAGTTGCTGATTCCCAAATGTGCAACTTAGTGTGTGTTCGTTCTGTAACTGTGTAGGGTTGGCATCCGAGAACGCTCATTAGCTGCTTATAGCCCAGTGCTCTGTGAGTAACAATGTTATAAAGATATGTTCAATTATGAATATTTTCTGAATGATCAACTGTTCTGTTTACCGAAACGTCATTGTTTAATGAATGAATGTTTGTCCTATTTGTAAACTGTATTCGTGGTATCCATAGTAATTTACTGTTACCGCACTGTTACTGCTACTGTCACAGAGATCTCTGTCGGTTCCCATGTTTAGAACCATTACTGTTTACTGTTATGATGGCCATCAACTGATTGTTCGGTCTGTTAAGACCTGCTGTACTGTTTTGCTATGGGATATACCACATATGACTGCTATGGTTTCTAAATGACTGATATGACTGCTTAATGACTGAAAGGACATTCATTCTTAACCTCTTTATACAATTGTTATTCACTGGGCTTTAGCTCACTATTTATATTTATATGTAAGTGTCTAGGCAACGGATCGGAGTTAAGAGTGTTGGGTTAGCTCCCTTTTTGTCAAGCCAACCATCACGCCTGACTTCGAGGTTCCATGTAAGTCCAAGCCAAGGCTTTTTGGGGTGTCTCAGTTCACCCTTTTGCTTCTGTTCTGTAATACTGCATAAGACTTGTACTGTACTGTTATGGTAGGGATTTGGTCCCTAACCTGAATGTCTGTATATGATGTATGTATATACTGTTTTGCTTATGAATGTGAATATGTTACAGAAAAGTCTTTTCGCATACAGACTGTCACAGCTCATTGGATATCTTTTATTACTGTTTTGGCTTCTGTCAGCCCCTGTACTCTGTATTACTGTCTTTACTATTAAGCAGGCCTTCGGTAATCACGGATTACTGGCCGGTTACGGTACTAAACCCATAGGGGCGGGTTTGGGTCGTGACAAAAAACCAACATTTAATTGTCATCTTGTAGGTCTGCTTTAAGTCCAAAGCTAAAAAAGGGAAGTGATACCTTGATAGTGGATGTTCCAGACACATGACTGGAGATAAATCCTTCTTTACTACATTGTCATCCAAAGATGGAGGCTTTGTTACTTTTGGAGACAACAAGAAACGAAAAATCATCGGTATTGGTAGCATCGGTATTTCTCCTAACCCTTCTATTGAAAATGTTTTACTTGTTGATGGACTTAAGTATAATCTACTTAGTATTAGTCAATTATGTGATAAAGGTAATCGAGTTATTTTTGATAAATCACATTGCACAATTGAAAGCACAAATGATCATAAAGCTTTACTCGTTAGTAATCGTCACGATAATATTTATGTTTTTTATCTCAATGATCTCTATGCTAGTGATGTTAAATGTCTATATGTTAATAATGAAAATAGTTGGTTATGGCATAGAAGACTTGGTCATGCTACCATGGATTTAATACTAAACTTTTAAGAAAATTTAGTCATTGGACTTCCAAAAATTAAATTTGAAAAGATCATCTTTGTAGTGCTTGTCAACAAGAAAAACAAACTAAAACATCGTTTTAATCAAAATCTCACATTTCACAACTAGACATTTACAACTACTGCATATGGATTTATTTGATCCCTCAAGAACATCTAGTCTAGGTAGTAAACCTTATTGTCTTATTATTGTTGATGATTATTCAAGATTTACATGAGTTATGTTTTTAGCACACAAAGATGAAACATTTTCTTATTTCACAAAACTCTGTCGTAGAATTCAAAATGAAAAAGGCTTTCTTATTACATATTCGAACCGACCATGGTAGAGAACTTGAAAAATGAGAAATTTGAATTGTTTTGTGATGAGCATGTATTGGACATAATTTTTCAGCACCTAGAACCCTCAACAAAATGGTGTAGTAGAAAGAAAGAATAGAACTTTAGAAGAGATGAGTAGAACAATGCTTTGCGAAAATAATCTTCCTAAATATTTTTGGGCCGAAGCCGTTCATACCACATGCTATATTTTAAATCGTGCATTAATTAGACTTATTCTCAAAAAGACTCCTTATGAACTTTGACATGATAGAAAGCCCAACATTAGTCAATTGCATGTTTTTGGTTGTAAATGTTTTGTGCATAATAATGGTAAGGATAACTTAGGTAAATTTGATTCAAAATCTGATGAAGCAATTTTTCTTGGCTATTCCTTAACTAGCAAAACTTATCGTGTTTTTAATAAAAGAACTCTTGTTGTGGAAAAATCTATATATGTGGTATTTGATGAAACTAACATCTCTGTTCAAAAGTAAATTGTTAGTGATAATATAGATTTGGCACCAAATGTGGAAGATTCAAGCATCTACAAAGAAGAGAACCAACCATGTAAGTTGAACAAAGAGATTGAACAACCTATTCTCCCATGTCAAGAAGAAGGAAGAAACAATGATGATTTGCCAAGAGAATGGAAATTTGTTCATAATCACCCTAAGGATTTAATCCTAGGTGACCTACAAAAAGTATTGAAACTCGCTCTTCACTTACAAACATTTGTAATAACTTGGCTTTTCTCTCACAGATTGAGCCTAAAAACTTTCAAGAAGCCGAATTCGATGAACATTGGATGATAGCTATGCATGAAGAGCTTAACCAATTTGAGAAAAACAAAGTGTGGAAACTTGTGCCAAAACCTAAAGATCATACCATTATCGGTAACCAATGGATCTTTCAAAACAAGCTTGATGAATCCGGCACAATTATAAAAACAAGCTAGACTTGTTGCATAAGGATACAATCAAGAAGAAGGTATTGATTCGAAGAAACCTTTGCTCCGGTTATTAGATTAGAAGTCATTCGCATGTTACTTGCGTTTACATTTTAGAGATTTCAAACTTTATCAAATGGATGTAAAAAGTGTCTTTCTTAATGGTTTTATAAATAAAGAAGTTTATGTTAAACAACCCCCAGGTTTTGAAGATTATGATTTTCCAAATCATGTTTTTAAACTATCAAAAACTTTATATGGTTTGAAACAAACACCTTGTGCATGGTATTAACGATTAAGTAAATTTTTGATTGAAAATAATTTTTCTAGAGGAACAATTAACACAACACTTTTTGTTAAAACTAAAAATGATGATTTACTTATTGTGCAAATATATGTGGATGACATTATATTTGGTGCTACTAATGAAACCTTGTGTAAGGAATTTGCTAAGTGTATGCAAGGTGAGTTTGAGATGAGCATGATGGGGGAGCTAAATTATTTCCTTGAGCTTCAAATCAAACAATGTAAGGAAGGAATTTTTATCAACCAAGCTAAGTACACAAAAGAACTACTCAAAAAATTTGGTATGTTTAACTCAAAAATAGCTGGAACTCCTATGAGCACATCCATTGAGCTAGACAAGGATGAAAAATTCCATTGATCAAACAAAATATTGAGGTATGATCGGCTCACTTCTTTATTTAACCGCCAATAGACCTGATATTATGTTTAGTGTTTGTATGTGTGCTAGATATCAATCAAATCTTAAGGAATCACATCTTAGTGCTATTAAACGAATTTTTAGATATTTTGTTGGCACTCAAAATTTGGGATTGTTTTATCCTAGAGGTGTTGCATTTGATTTAATTAGTTACTCGGATGCCGACTTTGCCAGATGCAAACCTGATAGAAAAGCACCAGTGGCACTTGTCACTTTCTTGGTAACTCATTAGTATCTTAGTTTAGCAAAAAGCAAAATTATGTTGCTTTATCAACGATCGGAGCTGAATATATAGCTTCCGGAAGTTGTTGTGCCCAAATACTTTGGATGAAACAACAATTTGAAGACTTTGATTTGCATTATGATCATATCCCTATTAAATGTAATAATACTAGTGCCATTAATTTATACAAAAATCCAGTTCAACACTCACGAACAAAACATATTAAAATTCGACATCATTTTTTAAAAGATCATGTTCAAAAATGGGATATTGTACTTGAATTTGTAAACACCAACAAGCAATTGGCGGATATTTTCACAAAACCCTTAAGCGAAGATCGCTTCAATTTTATTCGTGGCGAGCTTGGAATGTCGATTTCTACTTAAAAAGTTTTGTAATGACTGTGAAACTTGAATTTTTGTTAAAATGATATATGTGTATTGCTACATTAATATGGAAACATTTATATCAGTTGAATGCTCTCAAGTCCTTCATACATTTATTCTCCTTAACAGTTTGCTATTCTCAACTGTGTAATTTTTTTTTTTTTGGTTTTGCATCTTGAGGTAAAATTAACTTTGCATACATTAATTTTTTTTAAACCCTAACACCAACATCCCATTAAGTTTAATTTTTGCTGGTATTATTTTATTTTATTTTATTTTTTTATTAGGCTTAATTTCTTTTATTTTTATTTTTTTTCTCATTATTATTTTTTGTTTGGGCTTAATTTTCTTATTTTTTTATTTTCTGCTTTTTAATTTCATTTTTTCAGTACTTAAACATAAAAACAAAAACAAATCAAAATACAAATATTTACATAAAAAAAAAACACCTTTCATTTTTTTTACGGCCCTACACCGATCACAATAAACATATTTACATAAAATAAAAAAAAACCCCTTCATTTTTTTACGGCCATACGTCGATCTTACTTACTCGCCTCTTCCATCATTTTCTTCCTCTTTTTATCACCTTGGGCGGCCCTTGAAGGCCTTACCCCCGTGCTTTCGTCGAGAGCGACGACTCCTCGCTGATTATCAAAGGCCAAGAACGACGTTGCTCCAAATCGAGCCATGGAGGTGGTCTTTCGTTTAAGCTCTTTATTTTCAGCCTTCAGTGCACAAATCTCTGCTCGCGCATCTTTGTACATACACTGGAGCAGCAAGAGTTGGGCGTTGACCTGGTGGAGCTCACTCATCCTGTTCTGTAGTCGATAAGCCAATTTTGTGACTGCTGTCACCGTCTCCATCCAAGACGTTAGTGTGAAATGATTGGCTTCAATGTCTGATTGAGCTGTCATTATTTGCTCAATCGACATCATAGGAAGCTTGGGAAGAGTAGGAGCTAGGGCACTCGGCCCAGCAGCGCTTATGGGATCATTCAGGTCCGGAAAGAGAGTAAGGGGACAGGACGAGGCCATGAAGTAGAAGAGAGAGATGTAATTGAAAGGAGGGTCGTTTTTGGCAGCCTTTCTACTCTACTCAGTCTCTCTATTCTATCTCTTTCACGTAGAAGAAAAAATGGATGGAAGCGAATGAGAAAGCAGAAGGAGAAGAAAGTGATTAAGAAGAAAACGGAGGAGAAGAAGACAAGAGGGAGAGAGAGTCGAGGCCGTTGATTGACCCGTTTCGCTTTTGTCGATTGGCTGACGCAAAAGCGAAGACGCGTGTCCGACGCGATTTTCGACGGAAAAGAGAGAGGCGTGCGAATCGTATATATATGTATATATATGTTTTGAATTGTATAGATGCCTTTTACCACTATCATTTCCTCCTCCTTCTCTTCCTCCAGTTTCTGACCCATGATTTCCTTTTGATAATGTCATAGGGGAAGAAAATTATATGATGTTATGTATTATGGTATTATTTTGTATTATGGTATTATTTTGTTATGATATTATGTATTTATAGTTTGATATCTTAGTCTCATATCATGTCTCTAATTAAAACTTATTTATTACACATGTGCTAACCTATGTATTTAGAAATGAATTCAGGGAGCGTGACTTGAGGGGAAGCTTTTTTTACTCCCAAATCAAATCAAAATATCATTGTGTGCCATCATAAAAAAATGAGAGATTGTTAGACTTATTTATTTTGATGATTTATTTAATTATGTTTTAATTTATTTGAAAGAGAAAAATCGAATCCAAAATTTATTTTGATGATTTATTTAATTATGTTTTAATTTATTTGAAAGAGAAAAATAGAATCCAAAATTTATTTTGATGATTTATTTAATTTTAATTTATTTGAAAAAGAAAAAGAAAATCCAAAATTTCTTTTGATGATTTATTTAAATTATGTTTTAATTTATTTGAAAGAAAAAAATAGAATCAAAATTTATTTTGTCCCATTATTTCTCACCTAAACTTTTATCCTAAATATTATTTGAATGTATTTAATATTTGCTTAAATCAGGAGTTCATTTCAACCCAAAAATAATGTTCAAACCAGAGGTTCAAACAGCCCAAAACAAATGTTCAAACAGCCCAGCACAGCAGCAGGCAAAAAGGTTCAAGTGGAAGATATTCAAATTAGTAATGATGGAGTGGAAAATATTCAAATTAGTAATGATGGAGTACAACGGCTATAAACGACTATAAGTTTCATTATATATACCAAAGCCTCTAATGTAAACAAGTTACAAAAAAATCACAAAATATTTTTTAATCTATAATCACTCACATCTATTTTCTGAAAAATTCTCTGAGAAGTATTCTTTAATTTTTGTTTACATCCTCTTTCAGAAATTATACACTGAGACGTATAGCTTTAAGCCCATCTTTCTGTGTGAGGTTTACAGAAAAATCAGAGCTTCATTTTTATATCTATCTTTGAGAGATAATTCTTGTAACTTTTTGTGAAAGCAAAAACACATTTTTTTCAACCTTGTAAGAGTGTAGTACACTCAGGTCGTGTTTGATTCACAAGACTAATAGTGAAGTATTAATAATCCCATTAAATTAGTGTAGTATTCACTATCCAATTGGATTAATATTCATTGGATTAATAATCCCACCCCTACCCCATTACTAATAATCCTACAAATTTGTTGGATTAATAATCCATTGGATTAATAATCCTAAATCAAAATGTTAAAACAAATATAGGATAATTGGGCCCACGGATTAATAATCCTAATCCCATGTCCTAATCCACCCAATCAAACATGCTCTCAGTGTTCTTGACTTAGAAAACATGTGTAAAATCTGTGGAGGATTGCTCCATCTATGAAAAGGTTGCTAGCACCCTGTGAAGCTAAAGTATAGTGGAAAATCTCAAGTGAAACTTGAGGATTAGACGTAGGCCGAATTGAAACCGAATCACTATAAATTTGTTTGTCTCTCTCTCCCTTATCCCTTTATTTTATTTAAATTGCCATAACTATATTTCACATTTTCACTGTGCTAAAATCATTAACTGACATAGTTGTTAGAACACTTGTTTTAATTATTTTTATTTCATTAACTATATTTATCTATTATGCTAATCATAATTTTTATTAGGGTATTATTATTTTTATTTGTAAAAACCTAATTCACCCCCCTCTTAGGTTGTCTTTTGGGTAACACCACATATACAGAATTTTCAAAACATGCTCAAACAAAACATAAACATCAGATAGTACAAAAGCCCCAAAGACTTGTTTCTCATAAACTTGATCGGATCTCAAAAGGGAACCTCTACGGGAGGCACGGTGGCTAGTTGACCCAAACTCTCCAGGCCACAGCTTAGGCCTAGTCACGCGCCTACTCACCTACATACATAACATAAATAATGAGCAGAAGCCCAGTGAATAATAACATAGTAAAGATTTTAATGAAGGATGTCCATATAGAACAAAGTCTTGTACATGATCAGATGACAAAGCAAAAGCAGGTTCATATATATAGTCATATTCGTATTCAAAGTTCGTACATTTCACATTATAGTACGTGGCACATCTATTAGCGTTAACAAATCTGATGACCCTTGAGGGGACAGCCGTGAAGACATTCCGATGATCTATAAAGGGACAACCATAAGGTATTCCGATGACTCATGTGCACGGAAACGTTTCCAATGACCCATAAAGGGATAACCATAAGGTATTCGGATGACTCATGTGCACATAGATATTTCTGATGACCTATAAAGGAACGACCATGAAGGCATTTTGATGACCCATAAAAAGACACATATCATATGATGCTAAGGATACCACGAATACATTTTAAAAACTTGGACAATCATTCATTCATACAAAACATAGCATTTCAGAAAACTGATTATTTCATATCATCATAAAATAATTAAAGTTAAACATAACTTTACAGAGTTATTACTCAAAGATTATTGCATAGATAACTTTGATAGCAGCTAATGGATCAACAGTTTACAGCGCATGACCTACACCACATAACAGATACGCATTTTGAAACACATGCTCGGGTTGTACTAAACTTAATTTGTTTCATTCTTAGTGTGTTTTTAGTCTTTATCCTTCATATTATGTCTTAATCTTGGCCTAGGAATGCCTATGATGCAATGTGGATGCTAAAATGCATTTGAAAACACTTGGTCAAAAATGCTGAAAATAGGGGTCCCGCTCGAGCGTAACTTCCTTTGCTCGAGCGGACATGCAAAATGTGAGTGGTCGCTCGAGTGCAACTTTTCTCACTTAAGTAGTCTACAAAAGTACTAGTTGTGTGAATTCTCCGCTCGACGGCCGCTCAGTCTCACGCTCGAGCGCACCTCTTGTTGCTCGAGCAGTCTGCAAAAACATAAAAATTCTGGGAGCTTGCATTTAATGCTCGAGCGGACTTCTGGTCGCTTAAGCGGAAGTGCAAGATCACAGAGTGGTCGCTCGAGCGCAGGTTTTATCGCTCGAGCGAAGAGGTCAAATTCTGGAATTTCTAGATTAACCTCCAAGCTGCAAAACTCGAATTCAATGCCTTCAAACTCAACCTTTGGGCTCCAAAACTTGAGCAAACATGTCTATCTTGAAAAACATGGGAAATTAAAGATCATTTCACAAAATCAAGGCTTAATCGCAGGACAATTGTCTAAAATTCCACTTGAAACTCATGATATAAACATGCATGTAATTTCTTCAGACTTAAACCTTTCAAATCATGCTCAAAAAAGGTAATTTAATGGAAATCACGTTGAAGTCTCATGATTGAGTTAAAAACATGACATGCATGGGAGAATTACTTTAAAGCAACTTGAAAAATACTATGAAATGCACATGCAAACTCTAACATCACTAGTTCATTTCATGCATGAATCTACTTAACTTTCTTGAGTTCATGAGGTAAATGGTTCAATTACATCTAGAGACTTGAATTCTTACCTTAAAGCCTTGAATTTCCAAGTGTTGAAGCCTAATCTTCCAAATTCTCTTATATTCTTCTACAATTTTCCCATTTTCTTTCTTGATCTCACTTTCTCTCTTAATCTCTCTCTCTCCCCCCACGTTTGAAGCTCAAAATGAAGTAATGAGTGTACCAAAAAAAACAATGAACTAGTGGGGTCAAGTAGGCCTTATATAGGCTTTATGAGTGGTAATTAATTAAACTAAGCAAATGAGCATTAATTAATCTAATTTAATTCGCTTCGAATCGAATCGAATTTCAATTAAACCTACCACAAGGTTCTAAAAATTTCAAATAACACATAAATCATGCTAATTTTATGATCAGATGCTGATAAAGCCTTCAATTCGCAGAACGAAACATAGATATGAACAGATCTTTCTATGATAAACAAATAGAGACACAAATAATACGACACACGTGCAATTAATTTAAAATTTCATCTTAATTACTTATTGAGTATTCTTAATCATGGTTTAACGGTTAATCATAGATCAGGGTTGTTACAGAGGAGTAGAGTTTGCATCTTCATGGATCTTTTCAAACACTTGATGATGATGATGATCGTTTGGATAATCCGAAGATTTTTAAGTTGGAGGTTTGTAATGCCTCAACCTTTTACACTTTCGTTTTGATTTATTCTCTTCCTTGATCACTTCAATTTGTAACAACTTTGTGTGTGTATGTGTATGTAACTCTAGCCTTTAAAATGTTTGATTGCTCAATTTTAGGGCTCAGAACAGAGCATGTTAAATCAACTAAAGAAATGGGTCAAGGGATCTGGTTTGTAGGTAAGAATTGAGATATTTTCAGTTCCAAAACTAAGAATGTTCTTAATTTAAAATTGAGAATGATTTCAGTTTACAAAAATATCCAGTAAAATTGAGAAATTTTTTAATTTTTTTAGTGTTAAAAGTGAGAATATTATCAATTTTCCAGTTTTAAACTGATAATATTCTCAATTTTAAAATTAGAAAAAATTGAGAAATTTCTCAGTTTTACACAACCATTGTTTATGAAAATTTCTTAGTTTTTGCACAACCATTGAAAATCGCACAGTGAGAATGAACTACCTGTTTCGGGGAAGAAATGGTCTTGGAAGTGTAGTTTAATGTGATCGAGTCCCCACTCATTTAAAGGGCAAACCCAGTTAAACCTAGAATCATCATTTTTCACCAAGCTCTCATAGTCACCAATAGCGGATGATGAAGGGATTAGGTCTGAAACCACATCATCCATGATGAGGATGAACTTAGGATGTAGTATATTTGGTGGGTACAAAAAGAGAGCTTTGAGAACTAGTGATTGAATATGGAAATCGATAAGACAAGCTTTGATTTGGCATGGTGAAGGAGAACGATGATGGTGTGGGGGTCGAGGTAGGTGTTAAGATAGATAAGGAGAGAACCAAAGTCAAAAAGCTTGGGCTTCATTTTTTATATGTGAGAGAAAGAGTCTGAAACTAAAAAAAAAAAAAACAGAGAAAACAAATGAGAGAGAAGGGGATGTTTGGTTGTTGTTGTTGGGGAGTGGTTGTAAAAGTAAGAGAGAGAGAAAGAATGAGGACAGCAACTTACTCTCACACCAAGCATGCAGTAAGACATCTCGCAATGATGGAAGAGGTCTTAGAAGGTTAAATTAAGGGTAAATTGGTCTATTAAAAATTAATCGGACTTGAAGGAGCAAATAATCTTATCTAGGACTTAATGGATTACAAGTTCACAACATGGGACTTGTATGTAAATGCCCTTTTTTTGATTTGTTATACACCTAATGATGTAGACTCCAATTTTATTACTATATTATTTTGAGTGAATTTATGAGTCTTTAACATTTCTTCCGAATTTATAAAAAAAAAAAAAAATTATGGTATGTAGTTTTTCTCAACAAATAAATATAAAACAAATACTAAAATTCTCCCATCTAAAAAAAACTATTAAGATAATTCATTGAACTAATAAAGAAGTAGAAAAAACTACATATATATAGATATATAAATGTATATTTTATTAATACGTAAATCATACTCGCATAACAAATGACCAATTTAATTAATAAATAATCATTAAGTAAATTAACAATTTTTAATGATATGAAAAATATTTTTCAGTTAACCATTTTGTTAATAAAAAACCATTAAGTCAATTAACAGTTTTTATTGATATGAGAAATATTTTTCAATAAACAATTTTGATAATTTATTATTGCATAGGAGAATATTTTTTTTCCTAAGTATTGTGTTAAATTAAAATTTATAACAAACGATAGTTGTAATTTCTAATATTGTAGAACCGATTCATATTTTAAACAAACCTTATGGATGTTTTTGTAATTTATTAAAAAATAAAAGATTTATGTTTCATAATTGACCAAGAATGTTTGTGTAATTATGAAAAAAAACCTGTTTCATAATGGACCAAGAATGTTTGCGTAATTACGGAAAAATCTTCCCTCAACAACCATTGGTAAATTATTCAAAATGAAAAAGCCAAATCAAAAAAAAAAAAAAAAGAAGACAAACCCCAAGCGGGTAAACGATTATTATATATATAGATATACGTATCTTTGAACTGGCAGTTTGTTGATTGAGAATCTCCACACTTCCCTTCTTCCTATTACCATTTCCCTACCACCGTAACACCCAGATCCACCACCTCTAAAACCCTTAATTTCTCTCTCTCTCTCTCTCTCTCTCTCTCTCACGATGGCTAGGTTGCGATTCAGAGTTCACAAAGTGGATGGGTTGCGACAGAGAGTTCGCACGATAGAGTGTTTGGGCGCCGGTGGCTAGGTTACGGCGAAATGTTCGAGCGGTGGAGATCATGGTGCTGTGGTCTAGATGATGATGGTCACAATAGGGCTGTAAAGGTGGTGGCAGTGGTAGTCAACGGTAGTGGTAGTGACAATAGTGGCCGACGGCAACCATGGAAAAAAGAAGAAGATGAGAGTGAAGAAGAGAAAGAAGAGATGAAAATAGGTGTGAGGAGACGTAGGGTTAAAGGGGGGCAAAATTGATATATTGAAAAGCATAAAGAGAAAATAAAAAGTTAACTGATTGTAATGAGAAAATATGTGTCAGGAGATAGACAAGTGGTGCAAGTAGAATTACGCTTTTCGTGTGATGAGTAATTCTATTTACACAACACCACTAACTCCACCATTGCTACTATCACCACTTTTACCGTCTCTTTCTCATTCTCTTCTTTCCATCACAGGAAATATTTTGTTGTATAAACAAAAAAAGAGAAAAGGTATAATGATATTAGAAATGATAATTATTTTTTTTTGCTCTCTATCCCAGTCCCACTCTATGCAAATTTTTTCCGTTCTAATAAGGAAATGAGATTGAGACGAAGTTTGCTTCTTATGGCCCATCTTATTTTGCACCTACCTCGATTATATTTAGGGTAAATTACACTTTACCCCTTTTATAAGGGTTTCACCAAAATTTGAGCCAACCCACGGGCTAGAAAATTAGACCCAAGCCCAGGCCCAAGGGGTATTCGGGCCTTGGGCGGGCCGGTAGGCTGAGCTCGGGCTGGGCCTATGGGCTTGGGCCTGGGCAGGCCTGAACAATTTTTTTGTTTTTTTTTAATTTTATTTTTTCTATCAAAATTTTATTATTTTTCACTAAAAAATACATTAGGCCTCGGGCGGGCTGGGCCTCGAGTCGGGCCTTAAGTGGGCTGATGGACCGGGCTAGGCAGTCGGGCTTCAAAATGATGGCCCAAGCCCAGGCCTAGGGTCTTGGGTTGGGCTCGAGCCAGGGCCTAAACAAGCCTAAAAGGACACGGACCCACCTTGGACTACGAGCCATTTTTACACTCCTACCCTTTTATGTTTGACCATTTTCTTACTTTGGCTCTTAAAGTGTTTTTTTTTTTCTTTCTAATTTGGCATTTTATGTTTTAAGTTTTTTTCTATTTACTACTAAAGATAATTTATATTCAAAATTAGACAGAAAATGCTACTATAACTATTACATAACATAAATAATATATAATATTGAAGTTTAAGTTTATGTTAGAGATATGAGTTATATATATAACATATTTTTATGCCATGTGACTGTTAATGTGTCATTTTCTGTCTAATTTTTAAAAAAAATTAGCTTTAGAGTAAATTAAAAAAAAATTGAAACATGAAAGGCCAAATTAGGAAAGTGACCAAATATAAAGGGGGTAAAATATAATTTACCCTTATATTTATATATATTGTTTAATTTTTTTAAACATAATAAGATTAAAACACTAAAATATTGCATTTAACATTTATTTAGTTATTCTCTTATATTTTTTTGCTATCATTAATTATAAATTATTATTCACAATATATATTATTTTTAATTTTTATTAATATTCCTATTTTTTAAGTTATAAAATTAACCTATTCTCACCACCTCCTAATTTACTTTCCATCTTCTGTATGATATGGGCGAAGATAGGGAACTACCAACCCGTTTCAAACCAGTCTCGTTTCCATCCTAAATGATATTCAAATAGAAATTCTATACATAATTTTCGTAGATAGATATGTCACCCTTTATCCTTCATTCATTTCTAAGTTAAACACCATTTATTATAATTTTAACATTGCCATTGACACATTATTCAAATTGAGTTCTTTATAAGTGACTTTTGTTTGTACAATTATTTTAGGAAAAATTATTGATAAATTCCATTTAGAAGTATTTTAACCCAAGAAATCCATGAAGGAATTTTTTAACCATTTAGTCCCATGTATGTATAGTTTTATTCCATAAAGTCTTTTTTCTTGATTTACACTATTTTCTTGGACACTTATGCCCTTATATTTAATTTTGATACCCTTATAAATATTTTTTAAACTGTTAGCAATTTTATGATGTGAACATTCATATTTTAAAATTCACATTGGTAGGAATGTAAAATTGGCCCGTGGGCAACCCGAGACCCGTCTGCGAGCCGGGGCGGGCCCAGCCCATTGACAATGTGAATATTCACATTGACATGTTAACATTCACATTAATAGGAGTGTAAAATTGGCCCGCGTCCCGTGGCGGCGCGAAACCCGCCCGCGGCCCATGGGCGGCCCGGGGCAGGCCCGGTCCGGGCCGTTGACAATGTGAATATTCACGTTGACATGTTAACATTCACATTGATAAGAGTATAAAATTGGTCCGCGGCCCATAGGCGGCCAAAAGCCCGCCCGCGGCCTGGGGCGGGTCCAGCCCGGCCCGTTAACAATGTGAATATTCACATTGATATATTAACATTCACATTGATAAGAGTATAAAATTGGTCAACGTCCCGTGGGCGGCCAAAAGCCCGCCCGCGGCCCGAGGCGGGCCCAGCCCGGCCCGTTGACAATGTGAATATTCACATTGACATGTTAACATACACATTGATAGGAGTGTAAAATTAGCCCGCGCCCCGTGGCTGTCCAAAAGCCGCCCACGGCTCGTGGGCGACCTGAGGCGAGCTTGGCCCGTTGACAATGTGAATATTCACATTGACATGTTAATATTCACATTGATAAGAGTATAAAATTGGCCCGCACCCCGTGGCTGCCCAAAACCCGCCCACGGCCCGTAGGCAGCCCGGGGCGGGCCCGACCCAGCTTGTTGACAATGTGAATATTCACATTGACATGTTAACATTCACATTGATAAGAGTATAAAATTGGCCCGTGCCCCGTGGCTGCCCGAAACCTGCCCACAGCTCGTGGGCGGCCCGGGGTGGGCCCGGCCCGGCCTGTTGACAATGTGAATATTCACATTGACATGTTAACATTCACATTGATAAGAGTATAAAATTAGCTCGCGGCCCATGGGCGGCCAAAAGCCCGCCCGCAGCCCGGGGCGGGCCTGGCCCGGCCCATTGACAATGTGAATATTCACATTAATGTGAACATTCACATTGACATGTTAACATTCACATTGATAAGAGTGTAAAATTGGTCCGCAGCCCGTGGGCGGTCCGAAGCCCAACCGCAGCCCGAGGCGGGCTTGACCCGACCCGTGACAATGTGAATATTCATATTGACATGTTAACATTAACATTGATAGGAGTGTAAAATTTGCCCGCTGCCCAAAGCTCGACCGCGGCCCGGGGTAGCCCGGCCCGGCTCGTTGACAATGTGAATATTCACATTGACATCTTAACATGCACATTGATAGGAATGTAGAATTGGCCCGCCGCCCGTGGGTTGCTCGAAGCCCGCCTACGGCCCGGGGCAGGCTCGTTTGGGTCCGGGCCTGAACATATCCGAGACCCTAAGCTAGGGCCTAGGCCATCACTTTGAAGCCTAGCCTAGCCCAGCCCATCGGCCCGCTTAAGGCCGATTCAAGGATCGGTCCGAGACCCAGCCCGCCTGAGGCATAATGTCTTTTTTTGTGGAAAATAATAAAATTTTGGTAGAAAAAATTAAAAAGAATTAAAAAAAAATGGCCAGGCCTGCCCAAGCCCCGCCTAAGCTCGAGCCTAGGCCTAGGCCCACCGACCCGACCCGAGGCTGTCGTCTTCGGGCCGCGGGCCAATTTTACACTCCTATCAATGTGAATGTTAATATGTCAATGTAAATATTCACATTGTCACGGGTCGGGCCGGGCCCGTCTCGGGCAGCCGCAGGCTTCGGGCCGCCCACGGGCCGCGGGCCAATTTTACACTCCTATCAATGTGAATGTTAATATGTCAATGTGAATATTCACATTGTCACGGGCCGGGCCAGGCTCATCCCGGGCCGCCCATGGGACGTGAGTCAATTTTACACTCTTATCAATGTGAATGTTAACATGTCAATGTGAATATTCACATTATCAACGGGCGGGCTTTGGGGCGCCCACAGGCCGCGGGCCAATTTTACAGTCCTATCAATGTGAATGTTAATATGTCAATGTGAATATTCACATTGTCACGAGCCGGACCGGGCTCACCCCGGGCCGCCCACAAGCCGCGGGCTAATTTTACACTCCTATCAATGTGAATGTTAACATGTCAATGTGAATATTCACATTGTACATGGGCCGGGCCCCTACACATTGATGGTATGAACATTCACATTGACGGTATGAACATTCACATTGACGGTGTGAACATTCATATTAGGGGTATTTTGGTAATTATGTCACCCATAGAACTTATTAAAACATAAGAAAATAATATGAACTAAATAGAACATAAGTAGATGAAAAGGGTATTTTAGTCTTCTTATCTCAAATAGGACCTAATGGAATAGTCAAAAAAAAATATGGATTGGATGGAACATAAGTAATTAAAGATGGATTTATGGAAAAAACTCCCATTATTTTATTATGTCAGTGAAAAATCGGAAAAATTTATAAATGGGTTTTACCCCTACTTATTTGTAAATATTCCTAATCTTTTATATTCAAATAATAAAAATTTATAAACTGGTCGTACCCTTACTTATTTGTAAATATTTTTAATTTTATATTGAAATATTATTTCCAACTTTAAACATAGGGAATTGACTTGATGTGAAGATTATTTTGAAAAGATAGTTAAAAGTCATCTTACAGCTTTTAATCCATTTTGAGTCACATTATCTTTTACATTTTTTACATATTTTTTCAAAAAAAACTAAAAAACTAACTTTTAACCATCTTTCCAAAACAACCCTAAAATCAATTTTTCCTATTTCAACCATAAACACTAATTTCATCAATCTAGTCCCTAAATTTTAGGATTTCAATTCAGGTAGTTCAATTAGAGATTTTTTTTTTTTTATGTTAGTAGTTTAATTACAGCGTAGGCTAACGTCTCTCCATATACTTGAATATAAAATCTCACTCACTTTGGCACATAAATGCCCTCTCCATGATCATTTGGACAATTTCTCATGGTCTCAATTAAAGATGACTATACAAATCAATAACTATTTAAGTTTTCCCAAAATTATAAAGTAGCCATTTTGCCATCAAATTTGGCTTCCAAATATTACTAATTTGTACAATTGTCTAAAATTGGACCATATGAACAAAAACAAAAATTTTAAGACCAAATAGATAACATTAATAGTTTAAAAAAATAGTGATAAATCAACAGATAAAAGTGTTAACTCTCAAGGTAAACTAATATACTCTAGTCATTTTATGAAGTCACCTTCCAAACACACCACTTCTTTAAAATTGTATATTTTGAAAAACACATTCAATTAACTTATTAGTTAATTGTTAAAAATTTAAGATGCTCAAATCTAAAGTAGCATTTTGAAAACACAACTTTATAAAACAATTTTAATTAGAAAATAAATACAAAACAACTCACATTTAAAAAATTAATTTAGTAACAACTCAAATTTGTAATATCATAATGAGTAAATTTTTATATCAAATATTCTTTATCATCTCATCCCTATCCCTACATTGGTGCAAAGAATCTCACTTTTCATACATTATATCAATACATTGATGACATGTAAAGTATCTGATCAAGCAAATTTAATTATCTTAATGAGAGAGAGAGAGAGAGAGAGAGAGAGAGAGAGAGATTCAATCAAGCCTACCACGCTAACGTCTAAACAAAATGCTACAAAAATGGGGAGAAAAGAGAGAGAGAGAGAGAGAGGATTCTTCCCCAGCTAGCTATCATGCACCTGCCCACTTGAACTATTCCCACTTCGATACACATCCGATTCCATTCATAACATAAATTGTTCATTGGTTTCTATATTTTGGGTTCTCTCAAAATTTAAGGCCCCTTTGACCCACTCGCAGAGGATTCTTTCCCAGCTAGCTATCATGCACCTGCCCACATGGGAAAGCGCCACATGTTCAATTTTCTGTTCTGACCGTCTGATTTCAATACCATTCCTCATCAGAGGGAATAGTAAGGCACATAGCCCAGAGAGCTCCTCATGTTCGTTACTACCTCATTACACTTTGTAAGAAGGCTAAGCATCTTCTGTGCAATATCCATGTTGCTTGCCCTGGGCACCACCGGAGCCGGGGCCAGTGCCGGAGTAGTAAATGTGTTAAAATTATGAGAATTTCTTGGAAATTGGGCTGGAATTTGAAAATTTTTACTATTAAAATCTATTCCATTTGAAGAAGAAATTGTACCATCATCACCAAAACTAGCATTGAAATTGATCTTATTACCAACCATCAAATTCTCTCCCCCACCACTACTTTCTCCCTTCACTGCAAATTTTACGCGAGGCGTCACTCTGCTGCCAGTGGGTCCTGCCTCATCGCCCATTGGTTTCTTCAGACACGACTTGAGCTGGACAGATGGCTGCTGTGCTGGTGGTGGTGGTGGTGGCCTCAGTTCGAATGAAGAATCGCGGGTTTCTATGTGGGCATCTTCTTTTTGGACCTTGCTTTCTGATTCGGGTGCCACTGAAGCTCCCAATAGCCGAATGTGGCATCTCACATTCACATTGCCGAATAGAGTATTGTTTCCAGCAAGATGCCTATGTGCTGCCTCAGCATCAACTCTATGAATGAAGACGACACGGCATGTCGAGGACTGCCAGAAAATTCGGATAGATGAATGATCAAGTGGCCCAAAACGAGCGAGCCTCGCCTTCAGCTCAGACCCAGATGGTAGTGTTGTCTCAGGAGGAAACTTCATCACCAGCATTGTAGGGTCGGGTGATTTTGCCGTGGACTCTGTTTTCCTGGCCAAATCTGGTTTGAGGGGTTTCGGAAGAGCCAAAGTTTCTTTGCCATCTTTTTGAGCAGTTTTTTTTTCTGCTGCCAGAGACTTCATGTCATTAATTTTCTTCACCCTCTTCGCAGTCAATTCTTCTTGGCGATCGGACGGGCCACGTTTCCGGCCTCCTTTTGTCAGATCACTGGGTCTGAAAAGAGGTTTCAGGGGTTTCAAAGATGGCAAAACTTTGATGTTCTCATGGGGAGGATTATCAGAACCAATCTCAGCTGGGTTCAGCAGGGCCAAGCTCTTTTGGTAAACAACTGACCGAAATTTCAAAAAGGACCGCTGTATAGTTTCAGAACCGTTCATCTCCACACCATGGAACGGATCAAGGGCAATAGCTTTCAAATCACCCAGTAAATGTGAAAGCTTGATCTCAATATTTCCTATCCCATCCGTTGGCTGCGTTCTAAGAGAATCAGGCAACAATGTCCTACTGGCGCCATCATCTTTCCTCCGATGCTCAATTTGAAAATCATCTCTCGGAGGCAGACCAACATGGACCGATTTTTCTGTTACTCTTCCTATCGATGCACCAACTTTTCCAGTAGCAGCCCGCTTCTGCATACGATCAGAGCTCATTTCCAAGTCCATTTCTTTCTTTCTCTTCTTCTTCTTCTTCTTCTTCTCCCCAGAGACTGATTTTTCAGCACCCAGTTCCCCAACGGGATCTTTAAAAAGCTTGGCCTTCTTTGCCTCCGTGTCAATAAGATTTCTTGAATCCAAACCGTGAAACTTAGTTTCAATTGTTGGCAAAACACGTCCACCATTACCGCCGATGTGAACTTGTTCCTGTTCATGCACTTCTTCAACTATAGCTGGTAAACTTGGAGGTTGCTGGAAGCCTTCGTACAATTTCAATGGAGTTGCACTCTGATGATAATGTTCCAAGTTAATTGTCGCATCACCTTCTGGCTCCGAAGTAAGAAGCACATGATCTATTCCGCCATGGAATGTCCCTTTCCCTGACAAACCAGAAGCATTCATGACTCTGGGATCTGCTAATGCCACAACTTTCTCACCAGTTGCATCTTGACTTGAAACTGAACCGCCATCCATTCCAATTGCTACCATCTGCTCAAGTTTTGCTCGAGTCTGCTGCTTCACAGAGGGTGCTGCCCTCTTTTGCAACACATAATCCCCAGCTGCTAATTCCACAGAGCCCACTACATAAGCCGGCTGCATAGAGGAAGTTGTTTGCCCCATTTGCTGGATTTTCAACTCATTTAACTCATCTCTCCGTTTAAAAAGGTATTTATCCTTGGTTGGTTGGTCCTTTGCTTTATTAGGTTTTGAAGTGTTCTTCTTCTTACCCAAAGCTTCTGCAAAAACCATTGGGCCACTCAACGGAGCTGCGAAAATGACAGAGACATAATAAGATGAACAAGTTTAATTTGTAAGCCAACACATGATGCAAATTGGATTTGAGAAACAAACTCGAGTATTAAAGGATGCATAAATTACATCCAACAGCAAGAAGTGCTGAACTTGGAGATCTGCAGAATTAAGAGTTCTACTTGAGATTATGCTACCATCCTGTAGAAAGACTGAATTTTTGAACTTGATAACATGTTTTAGCACAAGCAGAAACCAAATGGATGAGAAAGCCTGATTAGTTAAAGAAAGAGGACCAAATTACAAGCATAGCAACTAAGATTTGGCTGACGAGCCAGGGGGAGAATATTGGGTAATTGGCATGACTTGACTCTTCAAAACAATGTTTCAAAACACGGACTGTTGAGCAAATTGAAAAAGGGACAGGGTCAAGGGTCAAGGGTCACTGGTTCAACCGGAATCAAACTATAACAAATATATTAAAAATTATAGATAAAACTATATTAAAAATTAAGCTACGTTAAGTAGAGAGTGCGCGTATATCGAACTATAACGTCATAATTACATCATAAATATATAAAAAATTATACATAAAACTATAAAAAACAAGTATTAAGCTATGCCAAAAGTGGAGAGTGCGCGCATATTTATACTTTAAGATATATATTTACATAAATATATTATTTAAATTGTTTTTATATTGATTGTTTGTTTAAAAAAGTAATTTTACATTGTGTTCGGAAAAAAAACGAATGTACTAAATAATAAATGTTTACTTAATAATCAGCAGCAGGTAAAGTGTTACAGTGGCTGCAGCTCCACATTTGTGGACAAATGGTCTCAAGTTTGAGGCTTAGCACCCCACATTCTTGTCTGCAGCCGTTGATTTTTAAAGGGGAGGATCCAGCCAGTTTTGCAAACCAGCCAATGGTTCGAGTAGGTTGCCGGCTCAACTGCGGTTCTCAACAGTACTTCGAGATTAAGCCGGTTTTCCATCCAGATCGGGTTCGATAGTTCATCCAGACCAGAACCTAAACGGGTCAACCAGTCGAACCAGCCGGTCCGATCCAGTTTTAATAACATTGGTTAAAAATTATAATTAAGAAAAAGAAAAATTAAAACCACTCAAGGCTACGATCTCGAGGATTATTTTGTATAACTAGTGTCACCAATGAGCAGAAAGGGAAAAGAAAGTGATCTTTAGAAGTGGATCTTTAATCCAGCATAGAACACAAACAGAAGTTTAACTGCAAAAGCTACCAATACCCATGAGAAAGGCACAAATACCAAAAACATTTTATTTAATCACATTTTAACCATTAAACAAGTATCTGATTCAGCCCAAAAATTAGTTGCAAGAAAAGTCTAACGTTGAGAGTACCCAAGGGACGTTTATGTATTTTACATATAAATATATTGTAATAAATATATTTTTTGATAAATAAAATTTATTAAAAAGAGCATCAAGGAGATGTTAAAGAATACATATTGTAAGTAATAATTGTGTTCCTTAATTGTAATATATATGTGAAATCATAAATGTCTACATTACACAACTGCATTTGTTGTTAAACAAAAACATAGTAAATTCTCATAACATCGCATCACACAATAAACATATATTTTACTCCCCAATCACATAACCCAATATGAAAGATCTATTAAAATGCAATTCTGACAAAATTCTTGGCCAAGCTCTACTCTATAACTGGTCTAAACGTGTGCAAGTATTGTAATTACTAATTACTGGGTAGACGATCTACTGCTACTTTAATACCATGTTAAATTGTTGACCACCATCTCATCTAAAATATAAAAGCTTAAGCAATTACAGATAGGTGTAATTTTATTATTTATATCCTCAATGAAAAAAAGCCTATATATGTCCACTACTTTTATCAACTCTCCAAATCTTGCACACTATGTTTATGTTGTCTTTCTAAATGTGCAAAAGAACAACATTACGATAAACCTCGAGTACCCAATAAAAACAGTAACCAACAAGTCATGTAAAATACCTCTAACAGTCTGAGCCACAGCTTTCATTGGTTCACGACAAGGGCGTACGGGCTGTGCCCCAAATGCTTGAGCATAGGTCTCATCAAACTCCTCAAACACTGCTTTTCGATAAGCCAAAGCAACAGTCTTATTCATAATAAAATCAAGACCGCTGCACTCATCACTAGTAGGCATCAATGCCAACTGCTTCATAAAAGCGAGAGTATCTTTAGGGCGAAAACTCTCTCTCGCTTTACCAATCTGGCTCACGGGGTAAACCACTTCAGGCTCATGGTCACTCAAATCAACAGCAAAGTAACCTTCAACCTCAGTTGGCCGAAAATTAAACGCGTTCCTGCACCGACAAGCCAAAGCCAGACAACGAATCCGGCTTGCCTCATCAATTGCTTCTTCCACAGCCTTAATAAATGTTCTTGAATTTGCCTGCCTCGACTTCTCAGAGAAATTAGCATCAAATGGGATAAGCTCGGCTGGATCAAACCATCCATAACTACTATCACCAAAGAAAGCAACCAACACATGACCCGGTCTCTTTGACCTGCGAACCAAAGGTGATGCAAATGCTTCATTATATATATGGCCTGGCCACCACGGGTGTGATTTTACCTTCCCCCAAACCATATCCCCTATTTCATATCCATAACCCACAGAACTTGACTGTCCAGCCCCTATGGCTTTACACTTCTCATTTGCTGCAAATTCATCAGACATCGAAATCTTCAAATCATTCTGAGAAACACTATGCCCCTTCCCCAACCCACCATTCCTGGTATCACATTTTAGGTCATTTGCTCTAGGAGACAATTCTACAAACACCTTTTCCGCAGAATTGACCACAGTTTCCTCAACCCTGGACGTCCATTGCTCGGACCCACTGTTCTTAGCAACCATTTTATTGTCATTCACCATCTGTATCACGTCTTCATTTCGAATATCAGAAGCACGAGATTTCATTTCCTCATCAACCCCTTTCCAATCAACCAACGAAACCCTAGTTTCCTCGGATTCACTATTATCTCCAACCGAAACCCTACCATCACCATCACTTTCCGGAGCTCGATTCTCCAGCTCCGTTGAAATTCTGTTTTCTTCAAACCCTATTAAATCAACAGACTTATCACCGTCATTTGCACCATTGATCTCTTTCTCAAAACTACCAACGATACCAGCTCGAGAATCAGAGCTAACAACACCAGCGTCTCCTGAAACCCTAGCAATTGACTGAGACTCGTCTCCGATTAAATCAGTCTTTCGATCTAACTCGATATTGTTATTGTTCATCACGTTCGAAACCCTAGAAATCGAGTTCTTGAGGGTTTGGATATCAAAAAAAACAAATACCTTATATTACTGTAGAGGTTGATAAATCAGCAAAATGAAGCGCCTTCAGGCGTTTGGATTCCAGGAAAACGCGAGAAACGGCGAGAAATTTGTGAAGAGCTTCGGGGTTTGGAGATTACAGAGTGGATCACTGGGTGAAGAATTTTATTAGCTTCTGCTGCAACTTGGGCGGCACCAACCCGACCAATCCGAATTCAATCTGAACTTTTTTTAAGATTCGAATAAGATATTTTTGAATTTGGTAAATTTAGAAGTGTGTATTAAATTTGGATGGGTTTGGATAAAGACGTTAATAATTCGAGTGACCTGAAACTCAAATTATACATATATATAAATATATAAAAATATTAAATATACATATAAATTATTAGTCATTACATGATATTAAAAAAATAAGGGTAAACTACCAATAGGTCCTACTTTAGAGACTTATTACCCAATAGGTCCTACTTTGAAGACTTATTACCCATTAGGTCCTATTGATAGATTTGTTAAGTGATAAAGATAAATTTATCAGTCTTTTATTTTTATGAATAAATTTATAGTGATAATTTATCAGTCTCTTGTTTTTATGAATAAATTTTTAGTGATAAATTTATCACTCTCTTATTTTATAGTGTTAAATTTATTAGTGAGGACCTGTAGGTAAATAAGTCTAGTTAATAGGACTAATTGGTAAGTACCCCAAAAATAATTTAAATTATTAAATCATATTGAATACATATAAATTATTAGCCATTACATGATATTAAAATAATTTAGATTATTAAATCATATTGAATATATTATTAATATACGAATAAAATAAATCTTACTCTTTTTTTCTTTTTTCACTCATAAATTGTAAGAACTAGTATAGCAGCATCTCTCTTACATTATATAATTATTTATTTTGGTGGTATTACTTATTTTCTATAAAAAAATTTAAATAGAGTCAAATTTAAATGATTTAATAATGTAGTTGGAAAAAAAAAATTGAAATTCATTTATAACTCGGGCAACTCGGACATTTCGGGTTCAACTCGGTCGGGCTTGGGTAAGCAACCTCAGGTTACAATTCGGGCATGGGCGGGCCTGGACAGGTCTCAGCACAACTTGGGCTGGGCTTGGACAACCTCCCAACCCAACCAACCCGCCCGAGTTGCACCCCTAACTCTCGAATTTGTGGTTTAATTTTCCCATTTTTCGTACGGTTTTGTAAGATTACGATTCTTATGCGCCACATCACTGAACAGGGGCAACACGCGTCATTTTACCTTGAAATTGTAATTTCTGTTGGGCATGTATCAAATTTTTTTTATTAAATTTGAATAAATTTTTTTTTAATATCAAGTATCCAAATGGAGAATTTTGTAACTTTATCAAATCATTGGTTGACTAGCTAGTAAGATTTTTTCACAAATTTTTACCTTGAGATTGTTATCCAGGAACATTCAGTGGTAAAAATCCAATGATAATGAGTAGTGATTTGATGAAAAATACATTGGTCATCAGTTTGACGAAAAAAATATGAAATCTTGATTTGATGATGAATTTGATGAACTGTTAAAGGAAGAAAAAGTAATTTTTTTCATTAAATTTAAATTTAATGATAGATATGAACCATTAAAAATGATCTCATTGATCAGGTTTGAGACGAGTTTGTAATTTCTTGCTCCGTCTCATATTAGAAAATATGAAATCTTGATTTGATGATGAATCCTTGCTTTTGTTCTCCGACTCTAGAGCAAAAAAATTCCTCTCTGCATCCTCAATGGGGTTTGGAACCGATGGGCCATCAGAATTTGTCAAAAATCGAACTCCACCCTCTCCCGTCTTAGCTACCCTTTTTTTTTTACCAATTGTCGGTTCATCTGCCAACTGTGTCTTTACCTGCATTCCAGATGGGACTCCTCTGATAACCACATTCATATCGGATTTCCTTTCATCTATTGTCTTCTTATCCATGTGTACGTCATCAAACATGTTAACCTTATCCACGAAATCATCATCACTCTGGTCCACCACGTCATTACCACTCAGCAATTGCTCCATTTCGTATACCAACACTTGCAGTCTACCCAGTACCACCTACTTATACAATCCACAACCATACAATTACACACAAATGCATATACATTTCAAACAACCACGCTAAATGTCACCAAACTTAAGGCACAAAGGTGGTAGATCACCTCAAAACTGTCAACATCATCCAACGTCACATTCCACATCTTTGTCAACAAAGTGTCAACATTCCACTTTAGAAATCTGAGAAACACTTCGGGCTTGTCGGCCACCACCAACAACATGTGTTCGCATAGGAAATACTACATCGAAAAGGGAAATAAAAAATACTACTACGCAGTTCATAACACAGTACATCCACAGAAAAACACAAAACCCAAAACAAACCAACTGTCTCACTTACTAGCAATACGACAACGCATCCAATAACTTTTTTAGAGGTACGATTGTAACAACCCATCACGTATAATGATTAGTACTTGATTAATTAAGAGGATTTGAAATTTAATTACCGACTATTATAATTTAATTTGGGATTTATGAGAATTGTGGGATATGACTTGTATATGATTCTATTAAAGATTTATTTTGGAATTAGGAATTAAGGGTCCAAATGGCTTAAGGAAGTGAAGTTATGAAGTTGAGTCAATTTAATCTTAATTACGGACCCATTTGGGCGTTTAATTAAATATTCAATTCAGTTTAGTAAAATTGGGATTTGATTAATTAGGTCCTAATTGGAGTTGATTAAGTCATGAGGATTGAGAATTATGATTATTATAAATTTAATTTATTTATGGGGTGTCCTATTTGAATATGCAATTTAATTGACGGAAACCTAGAGTTTGATCAGAAATTGAAGACCCAAATTTAAGAAATCAAAATTGAGGATGAAAATAAGTTTAATTTAATATTTGGAACCTTTTAGGAGTTCGATTAAAAATCTGATTCAGATTGATAAATTTAATTATATTTAATTGGGCTCTAATGGAAGTCAATTTGACTAATTAAATATATAGGATTTGAGGTTAGTTAATTAACTAATTTTTTTTATGCTAATCAAAATTTATTAAGATTAAATGATGCTTAACTAAATTAATCCTAGACATAAAGTAAAATTGAAACAAACTAGAATTTTGTGGGTGGTAGAGAAACCTGTGTGGTGTGCAGAGAAACCAGATATGTGTATATTGTTGTTGTGCTGGCAGCATTGGATCTGTGCACGTGTGTAGTGTGGTGCCTCAAAAGAAGTTGTGTGTGTGTGTAATACATGTGCTGGGAAGTAGGGATGGCAATTTGAAACCGACCCAACGGGGATCCCCGATCCCGACCTCAATTTAAGCGGTTTTTCCCCGAAAATACCCCTGACGGGGAGGAGATGGTATTTGAAAATCAATCCCCGATCTGTTCCGGGCCGGGGACGGTGATCAGTGTTCAAGCCCCGACCCTAGCCCCGATCCCCGCCCCGGTTCCCTGACATGAAATTACTAATATACCCCCGTTTATATATATAATATATGTGTATTGTGTTAGGGCTAAACACACTCATTCACACACAAACTGTTCTCCTCTCATCTCCCATCACGGCACGGCTCCTCCCATCTCCCATCACGGCTCCTCCCATCTCCTCCTCCCATCTCCCATCACGGCTCCTCCCATCTCCTCCTTCCATCTCCCATCACGACCTCACTTCTCACCCCGACCTCCATCAGTGATGGACCATCACTGTCTCGGTCCAATCTCTCTCCTCCCTCCGATCTCACACCGCTCTCTCCCTCCCTCCGATCTGGCTGACGATGATCTCTCTCCCTCCATTCCGTCTGAGCTCAGATCGCCGTCGTCGTCCCTCCGATCTGCCTCGCTTCTGTCGCCTCATTCAATCGTCTAGCCTCTAATGAAGATGAAGAAAAAGATTTGTCAGATTTTTTATTTTTTATTTTTATTTTTTACATTTGATGAATATAGGGATAAAATGATCTATTTAGATCATTTTTTACAATTATTTTTTATTTTTATTTTTATTTTTTATATTTTTATAAATATAGGGATAGAATGATCTATTTAGATCTGTTGATGATTGTTGTTGTTGTTGATGAGTCTCTGCTCAGATCCGTTGTGGTTGGATGTTTATGTTGTTGTGTTCTTTTTTTTTTTTTTTTTTAATAATTTTAGCCGGGGAATTATCGAGGTCGGGGAAACCCGATCCCCGTTGGGGGACGGGGGCGGGGTTGGTGATATGCTCCACGTCGGGGATCGAGGCCGGGGATGAAAGAATTTTCACCGTCGGGGATCGGGGACGGGGAGGGTGATCCCCGGCCCCGCCCCACCCCGTTGCCATTCCTACTGGGAAGTTAGACTCAAACATATAGAATAGAGAAAAGAGAGAACCAAAGAGAGAGAGAGCTTCATTGTTTTTGCATGCAATGTAATTAATCTGCTGGTGCAAAACCGAGAGAGAGAAAGGAGATAAAGGGGAAATGGGGCTGTAGTCATGGTTATGCTATAGAGGACTTGGAGATGTGAACCCAAGACAACTAAGTGAGGAAAAGTGAGGAAGCTCAAAAAGGTTGCGAAGGAATTCATCAAATTGAAAGTTTTGGGTAAGAAATTAAAGCTCAATCTTGTAAATAAATTACCTTCATGCTGAAATTAAGAGCTAAATGGGTTCAATTTCATATAATTAAAAGGAAATTAGCAAAAAGATGATGAAATTAAATTAGATTCTTGAATGGAAATAAATTTAGAAATTAATTAGTTAGAGTTTGATTTCTATTATTCTTCACAAATTGAAACTCATCATTGCATGCATGTTGGAATTTCAAGGTTGTAGATTTAAATCATGTGTAAAAGATTGATAAGTTTAAATTTGGGTTAGATATAAAGGAAAATGGAATTAAGTTTATGAGCAATGAAATTGATTTAGAAATTCATCCTTTGAGAATAATTTTAATTATCTTTGATGAATTTGAGCTCTAATTTTACATGCATCATTATTTTCCAAACGTTTGACACTTCAACTTCATATAATTAGAAAGAAATTACCAACAAAATTAAGGTAAGTTCATGTTTATGGAAATTAATTATTTTGAATTTGATTTTTATAACCTTGCATGAAATTAAATTCCATTGTTACATGCATGAAGGAATTCTATGAATATTGAGTCCATATTTTCATGTATCTTGGATTTTGAAGGAATTGAGCCATTCAAATTCATGTTTTGAGGAATTTAAGGTAAACAATTTCATGTTTTGAAGAGAAGAAGGAAGAAATTTTATAAGAAAAATCAAGTTTACGGAAAATTAAACATTGATGTAATTTTGAATATAGAAAATTAATTAGTTTTAATCTTAATGTCATACATGCAAATATTTCCCAAAGAGTCTTATAACTTCAATCTCATGTACATTAAAAGGAATTAGTAAAATGGTGTAGGAGTTGAATTAGATTCAAAATTATAGAAGTTAAATTGAAAATAACCATTTTGGGTTTAAATTTATTTGTCTTATATGAAATTGAGTTTTAATCACACATGCATCATGTAATTTCAAGAATTGGAAAGCCTAATTTATATTTTAGAATTGTGGGTTGATATTGATAAGATGAATTAAAACTAAATTTGGGCAATTAGAACATGATTTTGAATGAATGTTTTCTAATTGAAAGTGTTTACTAAATCATACAATGGTTCTCTATTTTTGTGTACCAAAAATACATGTTTTGAGGCTTTGAATATCAAATATGAACTTCAATTACAATGTTGGAAATTTCAGAATTTGTGTTGTCCACTCGAGCAAGGAAAGTCTCGCTCGAGCGTGAAAATCGAGCTCCCAGTAGTTTTTCAAATTTTGCAGTCCGCTCGAGCGACCAAAGTGGCGCTCGAGCGGAGACCCATTTTCAGCATATTTTGGAAAATTGCATTTGGTTCACATTTTTATTCTCATATCTTTCCAAGGCATTCTAGACATGATTTATGACTCAACAAAGATTAATAAGCTACCAATCAACATAGATTAGTTAGTTAAAGAATGAATCATTGATCTAGTGGTAATTGTTTAAGAAACCAAGTAAAAGATCAATCTATTTGGAAAAGAAAGGCTTAGTAATGAAAGAATATGTGAAAGAAGAACCCGGTTTGTTTGAATGAGAAGGAATAAGTGTGGTAGAACTTCGGACTATTTAGACAGAAAAAGACTAGAAAAATTAAGTTTGATCAAGGGAGTAGTATTGTATTTCAATGTGTATATGTTATGTGCTTGTGTAGGTCACGCGCCATTGTCTGCCTGATTTACCTGATATGCCCAGTCTATCTGATTTGCTTCTGCAGCCATCGGTGAGTAATAACTTAGTAAAGTTATGTTCAACTGTAGCTATTTTCTGTATGATAAAATAAGATTTGTTTTCTGAAATAGCATGTTCTGTACAATGAATGATTGTCCAATTTCTGTTTTGTATTCGTGACATCCTTGGCATCATGTGATATCTGTTCTCTGTTACCCGGATCCGGAGGTTCCTCTATGGAACTGACAAGCTATCTACGCCCGGCTGGAGGTTCCTAGTTGGAACTAACAAGTTTACAAGTTCCCAGTCCGGAGGTTCCTCTATGGAACTGACAAGTTATCCTCACCGGCCGGAGGTTCCTCTATGGAACTGACAAGTATGATCTAAGATGCTTTGTAATTAATCTGTTAGCGCTAACGGATGGACTATGTATGATCGAACATGATTATGATTTCTGTCTGTATATGATTTGGACAAATTATGAATTTGATACGAAACTGAATTATGAATTCTGAATCTGTACGGACTCATTCATTAAAACCCTTTACTCTGTTATTATTCACTGGGCTTTAGCTCACTGTATTATTTATGTATGTAGGTGATTAGGCGCGTGACCAAGCTTAGAGGCTTCTACCTAGAATCAGTTTTGTCAGCCAACCTATGTGCCTCCCGTGGAGGTTCCGGATATGTCAAGTGATTATTGCTATGTGATCTAAAGTTTAAGTTTTATTTTCGTGTCTGGTTGAACAAATCTTGTGTATTTTGTAAATAGGGTTAAGTTCCTTTTTGTCTAATCTGTGTTTATATGACGACTTAAAGTTAATGTGTATATGTGTATATAAAAAATTTTAAAATTTTTCTGTCTCATATAAGTCTGCACAACTCAATGGACACTTGTACATTGTTATCTGCTTCCGCTAACCCCTAATATTATGTTAATCTGTCTCAGAGGCCTTCGGTAATCCCAGGATTACTTGCCGGTTACGATGCTAAACCCATAGGAGCGGGTTTGGGTCGTGACAACGATGGAACTCTTTCACTAACCCCATCACCGCGTTCCGTATCGCACCAGTCCAATTGTACAACTTCATTAAATCTAATTTATCTATAATACGAATGAACGTTCAGCTCACAGATTCCCCCGATGTCGAGAAGAATTCACACAAACATATAACGCTATCAACTTCATGGCATCCTCAACGTCTCTTGCAAATGTGCCACACACTGTGTCAAAGAAAAGGGTCTTCACAAGCTTTGAACTAATACGGCTCATGGACCCACATCTTCGCTACATGAAGTCGGACAGTGCGCGCTGCCCAGGAGTCATGACTAACGGCTGACCACCACATTGCAACCCAAATATCAATCTGATGTCACTGTCCTTCAGCGTCAGCATGCTATTTCCAACATGAACACAACCAGGATCCGACACGTACGTCTGTATCAGTTTGAACACTAACTCATCACATTTCTGAACTCGTGTGGTTTTAGATCATTCTCCAAAATGGCTTCAAACATCAACCAGAATGTGGTCCTCCTTAGGTGGACACAGTGGGCCTTTGTCAATCCTGCTGTGGTTACAATTTTCACGATCCCTGCAATGTTGGACCGATAATTTAATTGGATTTTCCAAGGAACCACGGCTGCAGGCGCACTTCTGATTAGTTTCACTTGTTTGAACAATATACGTCCTTGAATCCTAGGACCAATCTTCTTCGACGGGGACCCAACAACAACATAAAGGCAGGTCCTATCTCTTGAACGCGTACACGGGCTTGATGTTATCACACCTCCTGCAATAAAAGCCAAAAAACAATTCACATTAATTGTACACATTACACACATCCAGCAGGCACATCTAACTTCATTGTCAACACATAATTATGTAACTACACATCATATGCCTCAACAAATATAATCCCACCACACCCCACATTACTACTACAACACATCTATGACAGCCATAACACACCACACTTCTCCACAACACACAAAACCAACATACATACCCACAACAAATTGGACACGCATACAGTACGATAAAAACCACACCACCACTACATAACACCATGGGCTGTGCTTGCACGCATACACAACTAACTACCATATTCCCTTCTTAACACATACAACAAAACAACAACACCAACAAACATGACCAAACAAAACATCCATGTACATTACCACACACAAACCATCACAACACCAACTAAACCATACTCCCAACTTGGGCACACACATGCCACTTCAAACCCCTACTCCCAGAACACACACACATTATTATGTCGCGATATTCCTCTATATATGTGACACAAACAAACCTACACCAAAAAGCACCCGCCACAAAAAACACTCCCACACTCAACATTATCATAGTCTAAACGCACACCAACCCCTGAAACAAAGACCCATTTCCCCCCATTCTCACCCACAACACCCACACACCTATACTACACCCACCAATCCATAACCTCCAAACCCAAAAAAGTAGGAACACACGCAAAATTCTCATAACGTTAAACAAAAGGACACCGTTGTTTTCAAAACCCCATCATGACCGACACTTACACATCATACACTAAACATGTAAAAGACTACATGACAACACATTCATAACCAACACTGTTCACATAATCGAAAATGGGAGATATGGACACTTACTGCGTCGTGTCGTCGTCATTGGATTTGGATTGGTAAATCTTTAATGTACTACCAGGAACACGTATCAAACTCGCCAAGTACACCAACCCTCGCCAATAAACTATGATGTTACGTTCGCCGCTATAGATTCAATTGGATTTAGGGGTATTGGGTTGTTGTACATATTCCACACTTGGGCATTTTCATTCCATATCTACATGACCAAATCTGGAATGATTTACAACAAATCCAAACCCCCTCCCCACACTTCCGCCGTAGATTACATGCTGCAGTTCACACACCCCTGCCGCTAGTAGCAACCCCGGCACCCTAACTTCGCACCCCGTCAACTTTTCAGTCGCCTCCACAACCTGCGCTACATGTAATTGATGAACGTGGATTATTGGAATATGGGAGACGACACTCAGAAATGACGTTGGAAAACCCTAAATACCAAAACCACACGTAGTACTTTAGTTCACCGAATTCCAACACAGGCACCTGAGGAGTTGATCGCAATAACCAAAATGTGGAAATAAAAAACTAAACCAATTTGTGTGTAATATCTAAATGTGGTCAGCCAAAACATTACCAATCCAAAAAACCCTATAGTGCATTTTTTCAAAACGTTCCATCTACGCCAATCAGGAACGATTATTTCCAAAACTAATACCCATTTCAAAATGACAAAAACATAAACCAACACATAAATGGGACCTCTGTGTGTACAAATAAAAATTGGGAGTGATTAGTTTCTAATTCCACATTATGGGATTATGGGTCAATTATATAATATAGTATTATTATGAATATTGGTTTATAATTAATGAAAGTTAAAACATATGATATAAAAAATAAATAGTGAAAATGAATATATTTGAATTTTAATTTTATAATATTAAAAAATTAAATAATATATGTATTATATATATAAATACATTTTAGTAAATTACAACAACGATTAAGACCCCCAATTTTGGGGATCTCCATGACCCCAAAAATGATTTGGATCACTCATCTGAGAGAGATAGGAAAAAAATGGAGCTGCTGGGTAGCTCGAAAAAATTATTGCCTGAATGGCTCAATTGTCGAACGATGTCATTTTGACTTTTTTTTTCCCCCCTCTCTGCTTCCTTTTCTTCCTTTCCCCTGGGCAATCTGAAAAAATTAGAGGAAGAAAAGAGCCCAGAAAAATCAAACAATCCAAAATCTAATATGAGAAAAAAAATCAAAAATCAAAATCTAAAATCAAAACAATTTCAGCAGCAAATTCAGCACACACACACATACACACAAAAAAGAATAGGAAGAAAAGCAACCCCAATTTAGCAAAAAAAGCCCTAATTTCAGCTCAAATTAGCCCAAATTTCAGTACCAAAACAGCACCAAAACAACACTAAAAACAAGTAGCAATTTGAGCAAAACCCATGTCAAAACCCACAAAAGCCATCAAAATAGAAAATAATCTACTTATTATTATTATTTTAGCCTTTGGAGCACCATGAAACCAGAGAAGTAACCCTGAGGGTTGTTCTCAAAACCAGTTCTTGATATATATGTCCATCTCAAAGCCAGCTCTTGATATATATGCTCCGTCTGCGGTCGACACCAAGTAGCTCACAATCTGTCTCTACGCGTTCACAGAGATGGAGTGTATACAGATTTATTCCCCCTCTCTATTTTTCTTCTTCTCTTCCTCCTCATTCTCTCCATCTTTTTTTCTCTTTCTCCTTCTCCTTCTCTTCCTTCTCCTTCTCTCCATCTTTTCTCTTTTTCTTCTGTCTATTCTATCTGTTTCAGGAAGAGAAAGAAAATGAGCGGAAAAAAAAAAAGAATACCCAAAACGACATCGTTTTTGGGTATTCGAGCTATTTCGGGCCAATTTTTTCGAGTTACTAAGTATTATTCAAAAACAAATAAATACATCAATAGTCTAGATCATTTAGGGCCATGGGGTTCCCAAAAATAGAAGTTTCAATCATTTTTGTGGTAAATATAAATAAGCGAGGGAGTGTTAGAAACTTGATAGAAGAAGTAAAATTTATTTCTGCCTTACTTACACTTCAGGACATGAAAAAACGTGACGGGGGGACAAGAATGCGGGAGTGAAAAAAAAATGGCCATCTCTATTCTTGACTCCAATTTTGTTCAAATTTTAAACGTTTGTTTCAATTGATAATCAGTATGTTTAGTTTGAATTTTTTGGATTAAATTTTTGAAAATTGTGTTTTTTGGTTTTCATATTTTTTTATTTTAGTGAATATTTTTAAAATTTTAAACATTTTTTTTACTTTTTTAAATGCACCTTACTGAGATGTATCTAAAAAGTAAAAAATTTGTAAAAAAATATTTTTAAAAATTAATAAATACATAAATATACATAAATATATAAAAAAATGTATTAATTTTGTATTTTTTTTGTATTTTTGGTATTTAGCGAATTTTTAAAAGATTTTTTATAATTTTTTTACTTTTAGGTATATTTATGTTAGGTGTGTCTAAAAAGTAAAAAATTACTTAAAATATTAAAAAAAATTTAATAAAAACAAAAAAAAAAAATGAAAAAAAAATATAGAATTTTCTGAAAGTCTTTTTGAAAAAATAGAACCAAGCAAGCTATTTTTAATGAAAAATATTTTTTAAATGTCTTGTGGTGATGGCTGCAGTAGTACTACGGGGACATTGGTTCCTCCTTTTAGAAAGTCAAAAATATTGTTTACAAATAGGCTTATGTTATGTGGATATGTAAAAAAAAAATTGTTGACTTTTCATTTTTTACCAATATCATAAAATACAAAAAACATTCAGGGTAAGAGTCAAACAAGATTAATTTGTTGGGACTTTTATGTTCAAATAAATCTAATTTGTTTGGATTTTTTTCTTGTCCGAATGTCCAAAAATTGATTAATTAGTAACATTTCAAGTTGGTTCAACCATATAAAATCCGAATGTTTTAAGTTTAAATTATTTTAAAAAAATGATTAAAAGTTATTTTTTAATTTTTTTTTGAAAAACGTGAGAAATAATGTGACCTAAATGAATTAAAAACTGAAAGATGATTTTTAACCATCTCTCCAAAATAATCCTGTTTAGGTAGACAATTAGCATTTTTGGAGATAAAATTAAATATTATGAAATGTTTAAATAAAATAATTAGAGTTACAGATTTTGTTTTTAACAAATACAAGTGATTTTAAAATAAAGATTTTCAAATCGAAAAAATTTTGAACTATATCTCAAATTCTTGTTTATAAAAAATTCATGTTGTTTTGTAAAATATATTGCAAAATGTTTTGAAGGTATGTTTTCTAAACGTGATTTCAAAAATATACATGAGTTTAAGCATTACATTTAAAACTATTTCAATTTAAACAAAATAAAAAATAAAAAAAACTTGCGTTTGGTAAAACTAAAATATAAAAAATTAATAATTGTAAAAATGTCAGTTTAAAGTTTTAGTTACATTAAACTAATTAAAAGCAACCCTAAATTCTAAATTTGAATGAGGGCAACCTGATTAGAATTTTATTTTTTTTATTTTTTTTTAAAGATTCTTCTGCGCTAGAAGCCTCTAAAAATTTAAAAATATATCGATCAATTTTGAAAGAAAAAAAAATTCACTAAAGATAAATTTAATTTTGTTTTTTACAGTTTAATATCTTGTTACTTAGAAAAATCCCATCTTTCAATATGGAATTTAAAGAACCACAAACGAGTGCAGAACCGAAAATACTTCGAATTTTATTTTATTTTTATAATTACCCAGCAATAAAATTGGCAAACAATAAAATTCTATACTTCAACTCAATAATTTTGTCACTACAAACACAATCTCTAAATAAAAATCGCAAAAATATATCACCAATAATCACATTTAATTACAGACCTGAAATTACAAAACATGTAATGATATGCATAAACCTAATAGAGGTTCCCTCTGGCCAAGTGAAACTGAGACATCTTATTTCTGTATCTGAAAAGAACTGGGTTAAGAGAAACAAAAATACTCGAAGAACCAAAAAAAAAAAAAAATTGGATTGAGGCGCAAACCTAGCAATTGCTGTGTATTTGGTTTATATTTTCAGTCTTCAGGAGCGTTTTGGTTAGGAGGAGTTCCGGCAAGCCAACCCCACACGCCACCAGAGCTCTGCCTCTGCTTTGCACTGAAGGCAGCTTGTTCAGAAGCAGCCTTTTGTCGTTGAAGAAGTTCAAGTTCCTTTTGTAGGGTCTCCATTGTTTGCAGCTTTTGTCGGAGCTCTGCTACATCGACCTGTAGGTCCAAAGAAGGATTAGGGTTGCACCACTTTCCAGTGAAGGAAAATATTTGAAGAGGTTTGGTCCTCCTAGATAACATTATTCAAAAAATGAAGGAGGCGGCCCTTCGGTAGAACCCCCCCCCCCCCCCCAAAAAAAAAAAAAAATTATTTGGATAGCATAGACATGCGACAAAATATGACATAAGATGGACACACCAGCATGACAATTTTGACATGACAAGTTGGGGCTATGCTCAAAATATGTAGTTTTAAATATTTATTATACATTAAAGGAGGGATTAATATATATAAATTTGTATTATTTTTTCTTTTATCAATGAATCTCTAGTTATTTTGTTCAAAAATTTGTAACAAATTTCATGTGTCCAAAGCATATATGGGTCTAAATTACTTTAAAAACATAATAGGACATGTTTGTACGTGTGCCAACATATGTCCGACACAATCATACTTCCTTCTTAAAAATGTTTGTACTTCTTGGTTTGGATCTCATGGCGAGCAAAAAAAAAAAAGAAAAAATATTAACTCTCTCTTTCTCCAATAGCTCCTCACAGACTAGGGGATGAATCTCTAGACCTAAAAGCAGTTATATAAAGCACTGCTGCCACTTCCTTTGCTACCGGCTTCTTTCAGTTCGAAAGTGTAGGCCTCGTTTGGGAACCCTCTCTTTTAGCCAAAAAGTCAAAAAGTTACTAAATTAGCCAAAAAGCTAACAACCCATACCAAAAAGTCAAAGATTCTCTTTTCTCTCTACTTTTTGCACATCTTTTCGTAAAAAGCCAAAAAGTCATCCCAAACATACTAGTTTTTTTTAGCTCATATTTTAGCCAAATAGCCAAAAAGTTACTAAATTAGCCTGTTCCCAAACGAGGCCTAAATCAAGAGGCTAAACTCGATCTATCTTTCCGGCTTAGCCGAACTCCTCATCTGGGGTGACTGAAGGATATTCTGATTCAAGCTCTGAACCAAAGCGATTTTCTCTATTGTACCCTCATCGACATCTCCTTACGCTGATTCAATAGCAGCTCGGTCGTGAACAAGAACAAGAGCTGAAACACGTTCAAGCTCATCCTTTTTTTTGTTGGCGCAAATCCAACTTAAAGTTTGAATGTTTAAAAGGTAATTTTTTATTTATTTATTATTATTATTATTATTTTATTTTATTTTTATTTTTTTCGTTAAGAACTTTTTTGAGGGTTTGAAAAGGAAATGCAGTGGTTATTTACCAAATCATTTATATAATCTTCTTTCGCAGCAAAGGATTATCTAATTGGACTAATCAAGCAATATTCCATCAACTATCAAACACAAAAGCTTAACATTATAAGCACGTACCTCGAGTTTGAAACATCTCGACTGCTCAGCAGCTAGCTGACCACGCACAGATTGAAGCTCCTGCAGTGTCAATTTCAGCATATGTCATTGGAATTTGGTTGAACATACCATCACCTCATGCATATGAGAAGTAAGATTTTCGGTGGAATAAAATATAAAACTTAATCTGCTCCTCTTTTACTGAAACAATAATTTTGGCTGGCAAGCTAAGCATGGACACAGACACAAGACACAGTGATTTTAAAATATTGGGGACACAGACATGGTGAGGACATGACAATAATTTTATATATATATATATATTTGCTATGTAGATTAATATAACATCCACAAACAATCAAAATTAACAAAATCTAACACTAATTCAATATATATAACGTCACTCTTAAGTTAACTCTTTACCATTTATGTCTTTTCTATGGATGATCTATTCATTATTTAAATCTAAGCAAAAAGTAATAAACATTCAACATCCAACATCCATTAAAAGCACTAAAGAATAGAGGGGAAAAAATAGTTGTGTCCCTGAAAAATAAATAAATAAATAAAATAAAGGGACACATCATGTGGTGTGTCCCCCATACATGTCCCATGGCCACACGCTATGGCACCTGTTTTGAAGTGTTGGTGCTCCATAGCTAGTGAGCAACAATCTGGCTAACTAGATGTGGTTGCCTTCTCAAACAACTACATTTCTAGTGAACTCCACAAACCCTGATTTAAGCAAGTTTTTATGATTTGTTTCCATATTTGACATTGCAGCCAACGTAAAAGAGGCTGTTATTTCATACTTTCTTAATGAATCAAAGGATTTTTTTTTTTTTTTTGAAAACTGAAAGAAATTGTAAAAATCAAAATACATTCAGTCCGTCTGAAAATCTTAAAAAAATACGCCATTTTCTTAACAGAGGAAAAAAGATTGGCTAAATCTTCTGCAGGAAACAAAACTAGTATTGCCTCGGGTGAAAAGGAGATGGGTGACATTTTCAGATATTTCACAACAAAATTTCCATCAAGATTTATGAAACTTAAAAAACATACTTTCATTAAATAAGGATTCTGCCATTTTCATTAAAAAAAAAGTGCTTCCCATCAGGATTCTGTCACAAGGACAATAATTTTGTAGCAATCATCTCCCAAAAAAACTCATCCATTAAATAAACACAAGAAGTTACCTTATACAAATCTGAGTTACGTGCCCCAGATTCGACTAACTCTTGCTTTAGCTGAAGAGACTGCATCTTCTCCTTGCTGAGTGATGATTCTAATTCTTCTTTCCCTGCCTTGAGGGTTGCTATAAGAGGTTCATTGCTTTCTTCGCTTCTGGTTCTCTGCATGATATTCTCATGAATATAAGCACAAAGATGCAGAATGGCAAGAATTAAAAGATACAGAAGTTAAACTGGCATCAGGAATAAGGTAGAGTCCAAAAGTGTTGGGATTCTCTCCAGTGGGGAACCCAACTGAAGAGTGTTGTTGGGCCTTGGGGGCTCACCATGGGATCCACCTCAATGATATAAACCGTTCATCTTCTAGGGCTCTTTGATCAGATCAACCATGAAAAAATCAAATTGATTGGACAACTGTAGCCACATGATCGGATCACATTTGTCTTCAAAAAAATGAACAAGTATAATTTTGAGAATAGACCATTCATTTTTCAGAATAGACCGTTCATTTTTTGAAGACAAATGTGATCAGTATATTTTTTGCAAGGATGATTTGATCGGAGAGACCTACCAAATGAACGGTTCGGATCATCAAGGTGAATCTTGTGGTGGGCCCACCAAAGCCCAAAGCACCCTCCAGTTGGGACTACCAACCAGAGAGAATCCCATTCCAATGCAAAAAAAAATGGCAGCAAACCCAAGCTACTGTCACAAATGTCATAAGTTACTGGCAACTAAGGAATTGAAGCATAATGAACAATTTGAATGGGGAAGAGTAAATTACATTTTAATACATAAAAACATATGTTTAGAATTTGGTAGTCTAGAATTGTTGGAAATTGTTTTAACATTTAAAAAATTAAGGACTTATTCATCATATTTACATTGGGTGGGGGACAAAAAGGAGCATGCATTATTCAGATTATCAAAAAATTATGATGATATTATGAACTGTTAGATATTACATTTGAAAAGTTCATACAATTTTCTCACAACTCTACTAATAATATGACCAAAAAAGTGCAGTTGTCCAAAACATTTTAAATTTTCATACTAATTGCTTATAATCCAAGAGTAATTGTTGCTATTTAAATATACATAGAAACTCTGAAAATCCAGTAATATATTAATTTTCTTTAACAAAGACAATACTTGGAGTTAAGAATTATGTATCCAGTTGAATGCAAACTATATCACAACCGTATTGATAGAAAATTCATAGGAGCAGATATCAATGAGAGGTCTGCAGTATTGCAATACCATTGGATCTGAATCAACATTGTCCATGACAATCTCCCTTATTTTTCCTTCTTGGCCTGCTTCAAATTCAGATTCCACGTCTCTGGTTGTAGCATTATGAACAGCTGACACACTGTCAGGTACAGGAGTCTCCACCATTTTTGATTGCAAGGTTGATTTGTGACTCGGTTTAAGGACGTTAACCTAACAGCAATAATATAACCAAATTTAGAGAAGGAAACAAAGCATGATAACCGTGCGAAAGCAGTTGAAGATTACTCTTGACCTCATTGTTGTACCGCCCATTATAACCTCCAAAAGATATTAGGATATCTTCACCATTGTAGGAGCTCACGACCAAACTCAAGCCCTGTGATGGACACAATTCAAATAGTTACTTTTTGTTATTTAATAGCCCGGAAATAAAGGCAGCTCAATTAAATTATCATCATTTTTTAATTGTGGACAATGATTCATACATCCATCATAACTTCCAAAATTCTCAATTATACTAATGGTCCCATATAATGTCATTATATGATACGGACCATGGTTTGGTTGGTTTGGTGGAGTATATATGAAAAAGGGAAAGAACAAGTTGAGTTATGTTATCATGTTTCACCCAATCAACAAAAGGGTTGAACAGCAGATCCAGTCAAACTTACAAAATGATTAAATAGTCCACAATCTACATTTAAATGGTATAGAACTGTATATTCAAGTAAAAAAAAACTAAAAACACACCATGCTTTGGAAATGAAATGTACATGATGCTAATATGTTTCAAAGTTAATCAAGCTTTTTGTTCAGTAATCTTATTTTCAGAAGAATCATGATATACATTACTATTGTAGTTTTGATTTAATGCTACGCATTGGGTTTTGGCTCACTCCTCTTCCCTATATATTTGTAGGCGATGATGGTGCTTGAAGGCTTTATAATTCAAGCTTTGTGAATATGATGTAAAGACTTGTATGCTCTAGCCTTTGCAAGAAAAAGGCTTAGCATTGTGAAGTCATTGTTCATATTGAGCAAAATAGTTAGGGTTGTAATATTCATGATGATGACGATCATCATCACCTCAGAAGCTAATAAGAGAATTTTGGGTCAGTTTATTATGCAGAAAGCTAAATCAACCTGGTATATACATTTAAGACTATTAGGAAAGACATAAGTTAACAGGAAGTTGTCCTTCAAGTTAGAAATGTTCAATTCAACCTAGACATCCTTCCTATCTTTTAAAATAGTGTAATGCATGTGAAAACAAATTCTGCAACCTAAATTGAGATGCCCTACAGGTTGTTAAGTTTACAGATAGATTGATTAAAAAAAATCCTCCAATCAAAACACCTCACTGGCAAGAGGAACACGTCCTTGAACAGTAGTTACAACAGACCAAACCAGCGTAGACATGTTGAGGACAACAGTTTCTGAGACCCCTGCAAAAAGTTAAAAAGAAGGAATAAACACCAAACAGGAGTGGTAGTATACAAAGCATTTTCACCAAAAACTACAAAGGATTTTTATCTTCACTGAACACCAAAATTTTCGAAGATTACCACAATCATCAAGCAAATTTTTTCAAATTATCCTAAATTTATGAAATTGTCTTTTTTTTTTAATTTTTACTTTTAAATCATGCAAAATGAGCCATTGAACAGAATAAAATATCAAGTGCTTCATGGTCAAGGATGTACATTCATTTCCAATATCAAGAAAGCAAGGACATTTTCCATACATGCATCTGGCTCTACAAGAAGAAAATTTGCTCACATGTAAACTAGCATATCAAATTCCGATGGGTGTTCAAGTGCATGAAACGAGGCATTCCCTTTATTCTTTACACAAACAATGTCACTCTATGAAGACAAGTTTGCAATATGACATTTGTCATATCAGCTGCAATAAAAGATTTGACTCATGGGAAAAAGTTGTGATGATAACAGTATTCTGCTTCTTGCAGCTTCTAAATGTGTATATTGTAATGCTATTTGATTGGCATCGCAACCCAGCAAGTAGAATCATCATCATCCAGAGGGTCAAAAACCACTAGTCTCATGAGGTTGAGGTGGGTCTTGAGGAAGGTTTGACACCAAAAGCTCCTACAACACTCATGTGATCTTTCAAAGACAAGACTAGATCCCTGTATTGGCAGTTCAAATTCCCAGGGTTCTTTAACAATAATGAGATTCATTATCAATGACAGCGGACCATTCCCATCAAGAAGTTTTGGTTTCAAACTTGACTTACCCAACCCCCACATCAAGTTGTTTTCTTTTCTTTATTTTTGTAAGTACTTTCACTAACTAATATTTCAGGTTGACTACTAGGCATCAGCTAGCAGGCCTCTAGATATAAGGAACCAACACATATCAATCTCATATCTAAATAAGTTTTCAAATACATACCACTTCTATTGTCACCACCACCAACAATAAACCAGTTCTCACCAACTGTCACACCTGCATGCCCAGCCCGGGGACTTGGTATCTCACCCTGTTGTGTAGGTCTTGACCATTCCATCTTCAACATCCAATTACAAGACATCATCAATGTATATAAGATTCAAATTATACCATGAGAAAATATTAAAGACAGATATCCTACCGCTTGCAAATCAAGGACATGCAGATCATGAAGCAAGTAGCATGTGAACCCCCGCCAAAATAAGAAGGTAACGCTCTGCATGGACAGCTGCAGCATGATCGGACCTTGGGGAAGGCGGCAGCCCCCTACAAAAATAATGAAGAAATTAAACATCAACAGACTTGCAAATTTAATCATAAATTAAAACACTTGTTCCATTTCAAAACATAGTGAAAAGCTTTTGTTGGAAATCTAGTTAGGAGTAACTTCTTGTATTTTTATTTTTTCAACTAAGAGTATAACTATGGGAAAAATATGTGGTTTTGGGGAAGTTGGTAAAAAGCTGGCATTTTGGCTTTTTTGTAGCTTTTTGGCTTTTTTTGGGTAAAAAAGTAAAGAGGTGATGTGACCTAAAAAAGCCAAAAAGCCAAAAGCTGGCATCATCGTGTGACACCATCAAACTTGCAGCACATAGAAGATATAAATAATGGCCAGATCACCACCATTGTGCAGAAGACAGTAACTCTACAATACTAAGAAAGGAAAATGTAATTATTCAAACATCTCAAATATAAGCAGATGATGAGTATAAGAACAAACACCAACAAAACTCTTCAAGTACTCAAATGTCATTATAGTGGCAAATGGTCAATCAAATGGCTTCCTTAAATTCATCAATGTTCCCAACAATGCCAAACACCAAAATTGCAAAATAGACATATAAACTTGCTTTTGAAATTTCTCAAGGGCATCTTACACAGCATCAAATTCATCCCAGGTCATGGTTTCTAAGTCAAGATGTCAGGTCATTCAGGAGGGATCTCTTTGCATCTTGTCCGCCAAATATGACTAAAGTTGAACCTACAAGGGTCACAGACTGGCCTCCGCGTGAGACCTGCCAAGCAGCATAACCATAAGAAACATTAAACAAGTGATAATTCTTAATTTGTTTCTTGTGCAGAAGAATGACAAACAAACAGCAGATAAACTTGACCAATGTACTTTGAGACCTGCCAAGCAGGCATAACCATAAGAAAACATTAAACAAGTGATAACATCTTAATTTGCTTCTTGTGCAGAAGAATAACAAACAAACAGCAGGTAAACTTGACCAATGTACAAGTTTGTGTTTGAAAATGAATACAAAATCTATCAAATTTGAGGCATTTTTTAAATCTTGACAATTTTCAGCAACCTACACTTTAGAAATACAAACAAAACTACAATTTTGTTAGAAACAAAATGTGCCCAAAGAGTAAAACAAAAATCATTATGTTCTTATCTAAGAATCACAAATATGGATATAGGACACATATACGACACGTTGGGGTTCCTCGTCATCCAAAATCAAAAGACAGGATAACACAGAATTTTTATTAAAAAATACATAAACACAGCAGGGACACAACAATGAACAAAATATATTATATATGCATCAATGAATTAAAAACATAATATTTATTTTTTATGGTACACAAAAATCTTGTTTGTTATATGAAAATATTACCAAATAATTGATTTTCTATGTCTATGAGTTGGGAAACAAAAGGGAGTAGAAAGCCCATATGCTTTATTTTTTAGAAGCCCCATCAATCATAAATAAAATGGAAATTGTAGAGGTTTGGGGTTTCAAATATGAAAGGCTTAAAGGTCGGATTAGTATTTATGAATCCACATTACATGGACTCAAGTGTTGGTGTCGGGTGCACTAATATCCAAGGATATGGAGACACAGAAAAATATTCATATCTCTTTTTTAGGGTAAAAAATAGTGTTTACAAAGTGTCATAGAGCATTCATTGTATAATAGGGATTTTATACGTAGTGTATAGTTAACTCAAATTACTAAATATGCTTGCTGGGTCACTAGGTGAATGTCTAGCTGCACATGTCAGACACATAACCCATACCCTTGTGTTTTGTGAAGAGATAAGTAAGCTTAGGATCATGTTACATAGAGCCTACGAAGCATGAAAACTTCTAAGAAGGTGGTGTGTTCATGTCCAACATGTGTTTGACACCGACACTTGTCGGACACTTCCTGACGCTCATCGAACACTTCTAACGTGTCAGACACATGTCCACATATTTTTATTTATTAAAAAATAAATAAATCAGACTTGGACACTCGGGAGACATGTTCATCTCTTAGACACACATGAAACACATTACAAGTTTGAACAAAACTAACTTAGGATCGAATGATAAAATAAAAATAATGTAAATTTATACTTGTTAATCCATCCTTCTAAACTTTAAAAATTCATGTTTTGTTGCATATTTTTGTTGACTTTGAATGAAATATTCATCTACATGACATGCAAATATATAAAACCATATATTTTGTGCATGCCCACATATCATGTCCTACATTTTTTTAAAAAAATTGTCATGTTGATGTGTCCTTATTGTGTTACGTGTTTGTGTTTGTGTTCGTGCTTCTTAGCATAAAGCTCACTCTTGATTCTAAACTAGGAAACCATTTTTCCCCATGGAATTTGATTTCTTGGGAACTCAAAAGTGATTGTCAAGAAACAAAAGGTGTTATTAAGATGTAAATGATCAAATACCGGCGGTTTCCCGTAAGTCTTCAAGGTTGACCAAGTACGAGTTTTCAGATCGAATGCCTTCACTGTCACAAGAAAAAATAAAAACAATAAGATCAAATAATTATATCGATAATGCAGAATCAAGAAGGAAACACTAAAGCAGATACACAAATGAATGAGACTTCCACTTATCAATCAACCTGTAAAATCATATCCCGTCATTCATGGATGGAAGAAGCCTCCGAAATCACATGAAGAATAGCAATTGTTGTCAAAAAGAACTTTTTGTACAGCAACTATGCCATCCCCCCCCCTTTAGAATAAAAAAGCAAATTTTCTCAAACTTACAACTAAGAAAGAGAGCAATTGTTCACATCAAATTTCTTTGTGGACCAAAAAAAAAAAATTTGGGCTTGTTTGGTTTGCATCTCAAGATATAATTTTTGGGAAAAAATTTCAAAATTTTGTTTGGTTCAAATTTTTTGAATTTTTTTTCCAAAATCACTCTCTCTCCAACAATCAATCAATCACTTTTTCTCTCTCCTCTCTCCTTCTCAATCACTTTTTCTCACACACATCTACTCAACTACAACAAAGTATCAAATCATCCCAAACTCCAAAATTATTTTCAAAATATACAACCAAACAAGCCAAAAAAAAATTTAAAACTCTCTCCCCAAATTTTTTTTTGAAAATTTATCTCAAAACACAACCCAAACTTTTCAAGAGTTCAATTTACACAGCCAAATATTTATTTCTAAAATTTTAATCAAGCAAAAGCTAATCTCTAAATAACCACATACTTTTAGTTTAAAAGATTGCAATTAGCAAAGAAAGTAGAACAGAAGAAACAGAGAATTCTAAATTAAGATCTAAGGAAAACTAGCCTAGAGCTACGAAGCCTTTAAAAGCTTATCAAAATGTCAATCAACTCATATTTCCACATGTAACCTAGATGAAATGGTAGCATGAGTCCAATTATTTAGGTGAGGGAAGAATTATCATAAAATATCGCAATGGTGTCCAGAATTAAGCAGATCAGAAAGAGACCACACATCATAAGTAGATGATAAGTACATGCACTACGCTTTGGAGTCTTAATCAAGTGTTTACAGGCTAACATGATTTGTTATCTTCAACTTAGAGATTACATGAGAATGAAAAAAATACAAATACAGTTTTAAGATCAATTTAATTTCAAAATAACTAAATTTGTATTTAACCGTGCAAAGAGTGATCCATATAGATTTATATAATTCCATGTGATTGTGCTTCTTCTTCTTCTTTCTTCTTCTTCTTCTTCTTCCATGTGATTGTGCTTCTTATTATTATTTATTATTTATTATTATTATTATTATATTATTATTATTATTATTATTATTATTATTATATTATTATTATTATTATTATTTTTGGATCAACAACAAAATAATGTTATTAAAGATAAAGAGAAGTACAAAGAGAACAATCCTCATTAAAAGAAACTAGTCAACTTAAAACAGGACTAAGAGAGCAATTCTATACATCACAAATAGCTCTAAATCTCTAGAAATCAAAAAAAGAGGGGTCCCTTTATTTTTTTGTTTTTTTTTTTGGATGAATACAATCAATTATAAATAAATATTTAGTTAACAATAGATAAAAAGACAAAAGCATCATTTTTGCCCAATGTTCCACCAATTTTTTCCCACCTAGCAAACATTAGCCAATTTAAAACTCTCTGCGGTATTTGACATACCAAAAGTAAATACTTTCAACAAAATTAGAACCTTATGTGAAAAGTAGTACAATATATATGACTCTTACCTTGGATATATTCAGAAGGATCCTTCGTATGTCCAGCTAATGAAAGAAGCTTATTTGCCCCCCATGGTATCTACAGGCACCAAAACGATATGATCATACAACACAGGTGCAAACACTCATTTCAAACCTTTGCATCCAATATTGTACAAAAGAAGAAAGTAATCTCCACACTAACCAGGGAATGGCCAGCACAGGAGGCATTGGTACTGGAGAAGGTGATTCTAGAGACACGGTCTCGGCTTTAACTTCAATCCTGGACCAAGTCCAACTTCTCAAATCTAGAACCTACATTTTTGCTCAGTTTGAAGAAAAGTTATATCTACAGGCAACAAGAATCAGAAACATAAATATATATGCATAGTTAATAAAGATAAAAATGGAAAAGCATAAGAGGGAGGAGAAAAGAGGAAGAAAAGAAAAGAAAAAACTTAATAAAAAACTCAAAGATATTCAGTTTTTCCACGCAACAGCTGGAAAAATTGGCTACTATTCGCCAACAGTATTCCATATGAATAAACTGTATGACATGTGCATGCACAACTGTAAATAGTTTCCCTACCTGAAGATCATTAAGGTAACGTCCATTTTGGTTTCCGCCAAATATGTACATCTTGTCATCAATAACTGCTGCTCCATGCTGAGAATTTGACACATTTGATCAGAGTAAGGAAGAAGAGTGGGGGTGCTTGAAGAAACAAGAAGCACCAACAAATCTTTTAAAATTGGAGACAAGCCAATACCTCATATCTTGCTTTTGGGCGTGGACCAGATACTGGAGGTGCAATCCATTGATCATAGACATTAACTGAACCAAGGCCCTCCAATACAACATCTTTATCCTGAGTTTCCAACAAGCTCCCATTTTCAGTGGGAATGGTCTTTGTCTCAGGAAAAGTGTTTCCATTTTCGGTGACTGCCTCAACCTTTGGATAATGCTATAAAACCCACGAAGGGGGGAAAATGAAATAACAAACAAACAAAAGAAAATGGTGACAATAAGTACAAAAACTGGGAGAAATGCCCTAGCCTATGAAAAGATCACATAAAAAATAAATCATTAAGACGTAATTGGAAAAATCAAGGGCTACAACTTCAGTTAAAGCACATGGTACCTCATGAAGAAAAGGATGGAGTTATCCTCGTAGAATTGAATTATATTACAATCTTGAGGGTTGAATGGATCAATGATCAAATAAACAGTCTTAGACAGCAGTCCAGAGAAAGGCAAAAAACTAGGTTGTGATCATATGCCTTGGTCAATTTTCTGATCTATTCGGCTGTTATATTTCTTTTAATTAATGAATACCAGTTTAAGCAGAACTAAATTTAAGACCTCGTAACAAGCACAGATATAGCTAAGTTACAGACTACAAGGTACTTCCATTCAATACCTCAAGGATTACAACTTCATACACCTTGCTACGATATCATTGATCTAATATTAAAAGGCTGTCATTCACATGATATGCTGATGACATGTATCAGAGGTCTTCCCATAAACAGTTACATATGAAATGGTCAATGAGAAATTGCACTCTAACTAAAATCAAAGTACCTGAGACGAAACAAACAATTCAAGCATAACATTTTCAAAAAACGTCTCGTGCTAACCAACCTCCTTCTAAATGAAGGCATGCACCCTCCAGCAGGTGTCTACATCCATTCTAAATTGTGACACAAAAGTACAATATAGAAAACTAATTCGTACTTAATATCACATAATTTGAAAGTGTAGCCAAAAATTTATTTCAACATACTCACATTTATTTCCACATCTACAATGGGCTCTGCAACGCCATTGGATGCTCTCGAATACCACCCTGGATCTTCTTCCTATTTAAAAATAAAATAAAATATTGAAACAAATATTATATGTAAGTTTTTATAAGATCAGAGACTTGAAACACGGTAACATAAACTGAAAAGTTCACTTTGACAATACCTCTAATATTTTTACAAAGAGCCGCATTGCTTCTGTGGAAGCCATGTTTCCAAGCCCATTCCAACTGCATAAAGGGGAACACCTTATAAAATAGCAACTCAAGAACGTAGCAACAGATTTATGATAGTTCGGATGTCAAATATAGTTAGCAACTGATCTTTGAAGACCATGTGATGCAATCTAGGTATAAGACTCTTGTTGTGAAAGATCATACCACAGGTTACAAAAGATTAGCTAGTTTGGGAAAGGTGAAAATGATGAAAAAGGAATGAAAAATAATGTTTGTCTGTGTGTATGAGAGAGAGCAAGAAAGAGTAAAGGAAACTACCCAGGTAGATGTTAGCAACCAGAGTTGACCATGAACAGTGACAAAGATCAAGGACATGGGCCCCCCATTGAAGATTCTTTTTTTTCTTCTTTTTTCATTTGATTTTGAGTAAATAATCCCATTAACGATCCAAACACCATTATCCCATAATTATACTCCCTCTTACAAGGTAAGACACATCTAGAGCATTATGTACATGCCAACCTCCTCAACTCCCCAACCCAAACTGAGAAGGTGGGGAACAAATGGTTTCACTTCTCAAATCTCAGAGTAAGCATAGCCGAAATGCACATGTTAAGATGATTGCAAGGTAAGACAAGAAAAGATAATGTTAGAAAAACCAACAAATTTGTGAGACAATAGAAGTTGCTCTAATTGGAAATAAAATGAGAGAAAACCAAGAAGGTTTGATCATGTGCAAATACTGCACCAAGGAGCAAGACTAACACTATACACATTTAGAAAAATGCTAGGTGAAGGGATAGAATAAATTTAACATGGGTTGAGATAGAGAAGGAAAATAAAAATGGCATGATAGATTGTGGTTTAACTAAACTTTTTGCCCTTGACAAAACATAATGGCAAATGTTGGAATATGAGCTGTTAAGTTGCAACAGTCCCCCAATCTCAAACAAGACTTCAAGAATGTCATAAAAGGAACACAAACAATACAACAAATGAGGAAAAGTTATTAGAAAATACAAACAAATTTGAATCTTATTTCTAAGTGCATTAATCAATTAAAATGATTCTCCAAATGGTGGATTCTAATTTATTTTCCTCGTGATGGATCAGAGCACAAAAAGTCATGCGGGCTGGACCTATGTGATAACAACACGTATAGTCTCCATGATTCCAAACACAATTTTTAATTAATTGTAATAGAAAAAATTCAACACAAATTTTATTTTTTAAATTAATAAATAGAAACACTTTGACAAAGAAGCCTTCTTTTCTCCACTCTCCAAAAGATCCTTGTATGATGCCTCTACAACTCCATTATTACACTGTTCAAGTTCCTCTTGCTACTTGATATCAAATTGCCAAGTGTCAATGGTTTCAATATGACTCTCCCAATATTCAATCACAAAAAGTAATCAAAACTTCGTTTTCATATATTAAATAGATTAATTTGTCTTTTATTAAATATTAAACCAATGACTACATTAATGAATCTCATATAGAATGTATAGTATTTTACTATATCTTTAAAATTCTTATTTTACACTTTATTTAAAATTTATAAATATTTTCTATATGTCTGTTAAAAAGTCATATTCTCAATTTTAGTTGAAGTAATGATATCCTTTCTTATCATCTCAACCCATGTTTTCCTTGGCCTTCCTCTATTTTTGAAAAGTTTTGTTGTGACAATACAAAGCAGAAAACCTATGCCTCGCCACAACTTTTGTTGATAAGTAACACTACCGAAAAATGCCACCCATTAAAAAAGCTAGTATCAATCAAAAACATCAATCTTGTACCCTTGTACAGGCCAAAGGAACAAAACTGACAGCCCTCCACATCCTCAACGCTCAAAGTGCTCTAAAAGGCCAAAATTGCACAATACAGCGATTTACACAAAGAGAGCTGCATCACACATCTTCCTCCTCTTTCCAATTTTACTTCCTCTCCAACTATAAAGAAGGTCAGCAACCTATCCCCAGAACACAAATATAGCCAAACTCAAATACACCTTGCACACATTTCCAGTGCCTACACTAACAACTATGGTAATGAATTTAAAAAAAGAAGTTATTTTCTAGTTGTTAATCTCCAAATATTCCAATATATAAGTACCCCCAATGACAATATATGTCAGCATCAACTAAGCACACACTTCAAACCATGCTAAATATCAACAAAGTGCATTCAAAGTTAGCAAAGTCAATCATAGAGCTCAAGCAAACAAACCTTGTCCATTTGCTTTGCTCGACAGGACTCCAACCTCTAGGTTTGGCAATTTTACAAGGCCCTACAGTTGCCTGCAATAAATCAGAACCCACCACATATAAAACCATCATTTTCAGTAGCTCCACATGCAGAGCAAATCCTTCAAACAATACAAACAAATAAATCATATAAATAAATTGTTCAACACCAAATCCTAAATGGCATATAAATAAACATCACCCAACACCCACCACAATTTCAATATCAGTCTTAGCTGTGTATTTTTATCATGAGTCATGATAGAGGCCCCCTCCAATCACCACCCCCACAACCCCCACACACACGTGGCGAGTGGTGATTGAAGGAGCAGGAAAAAAAGAAAAAAGAAAAAGAAAATGTAACCAATGAGAGAGAGAGAGGGTCAAAGGGGTGAGGAAAAGGGGCATAAAACATTTTTGTTTTATCATTTACAAACACTGGTCCTTTGTTTGGTCACTCAGATCACCCGAAAACAAAAGAAATAAAACATTTAATCATAAAATTGATATTTGAGTACTTTCAATTACGGGAGAATTGTAAAAACAAAAAATAAAAACAACTCAAAGTAATTGCACTTTCATGTGCAGTGAGAGTTGTGTCACGTGCCGAGCACAACCCCACTTGCACCTCCATGAAAATTGCAATTATTTTGGGTTGTTTCCACTGATTTGCAATTTTTCCTTCGAATTTCCCCATTCACCCTGAACAAGAAACAAAATTTCCAATTCCAATCTTTTCCTTTCATTTTCCCATCAACCAAACATAATAAATAGATCAACATTTCCACAAACGCCAATCTCAATCCCCCCAAACAAACACAGATCTATACCAATTAATGTCAAAATAACAGAAATTAAACCCATCATTTCCCATACAAACACATACAGCTCCTACAACAATTAAACCAAATTGAGACACAAATTTGACATCATACAACACGGATCAAATTAAAAGAAAATCAAACCTGTTGGTAGAGAGCGTAGAGAAGCAAAGCGACTTCGTTGGAGAACTTGGAGCTGACGCCTCTGGAGGAGGAGTCCGGAGATCCGTCGAAGCCCACGTACGAGGCAGCCGCGTAGAACCTCTCTGGGTACGCGAGGCCAGCCCTCGCCATTTTTTGGGTTTTGCAGATCGGATCGATGCGAATCGGGCTACTTACAGAGGAAGAAGACTGAAACGGAGATTTTGAATTGAAATTTCGGGTAATCGGGTTATTTATATATGAATGTGAGTTTGTAGTGGTGAGAGAGTGGTGCGAAGACTCTGTTAATAAATAGGGTTAGTGACAACTTGTCTGTTTTTTAGGTGTACAAAACTGAAAATAAAAATTATTAAGGTTAGGCTTGACATTCCATAACAAAGTTTAAAAAGTCAAAAGTCACTATAAGACCATCTTCAACGCTTTAATAAATTTGATATTAAATTCAAATTTTGATGAAAACGGTACTATTTATGGCTCCAATCGTTCACCAAACCTGATACCAAAATGAGATTTCATCAAATCGACGACGAAGTAATGAATTCATCAAAACACTGTTCCTGACCGTTGGAAAGAGGAGCCGGTTGACCAACCGGTTGCCCGGCCGGTTGACCAACCGGTCAACCAGTGAAAGGTTCAAACAGTTCAAGGAAAAGAAGTTCGAACCGTAAGAAAAAAAAAAAAAAAAAAAATTGCCTAACCGTCGACCGGCCGGTCGACCACCCGTCGTCCCGAAAAAATTCAAAAAGTTCAAAAAAAAAAAAAAAAATTCAAAAAAAAAAAAAAAAAAAAAAAAAATTTGTCCTAACCGTCAACCGGCCGGTCGACCACTCGGTTGTCCCGGGACACATTTGGTGAAAGGTGAACCGTTGGAGCATCTGTTAAAAATTTGGTGAAATGGGTCATTTTTTACTCAAATTTGGTGAAAATTTTGAGTCACCGTTGGAGATGCTCTGACACATCATTTCTTTATTATATTACTTTGGATTTAATTTATATTTCATAAAAAGTTAAAAAGTACACTTATTTATAACATCTCAAACAATTCCTAAATGTTTAATTTTTAATTTAAAATTTGCTTGGTATGTACTGATTTAATTAAGCTATCTATATAAGTAACTGAATTCTAAAAAATAATTAAAATTAAAATTGTATCTTTTTACTTTTTATATTAAATATTTAATTAAATTCTTTTATCACATAAATTATTGAAATCACAATTATAATATAAACAAGTTAATACATATAAAATTTTTTTTTAAAAAAAAAAAAAAAAAAAACCTCATAAATAATGTATTCAAATATATACATGCAAGTTAAATCCAAATGGAAAAATAATTTTCTAGACTTACTTGTGTGCCTTAATACATATAAGGGTAAATTACAAATACACCTTCTGAGGTTTCTTTAAAATATAAATTGTCCCTTGTAATTTGAAAAATTACGAATACTCCTTTGTCATAATTTTTTATTTAACAGAATTAACTAAAAAATGAAATTCATAATTGCTCTCCTATACAATAATAAAATTACCTAAATTATTAATTGAAACATATTTTTAATATCATTAAAAATTGTTAATTGACTTGATAATTTATTAATAAAAGGGGTGATTTGTTATGAAATTATAAAGCTCAAGGGGTGAAATGTAATTTTTAAAACCACAGAGGGCAATTCGTATTTTAATCAAACATCAAAGGTGTATTTATAATATACCCTACATATAAACTAAAAAAAGAAAGAAAAAAAAAACTTGTAAATAATGTATTCAAATATATACATACAAGTTAAATCCAAATGGAAAAATAATTTTCTAGACTTATTTGCATGCTCTATAGATGAAATTGAATTCCTTGGAAGAACAGTCAAGATCGAAGAGCACAAAAAACTACTTAATTTAAGCTAAAAGTTGAAATAAATTGAATTTAACCTCTACTAAACGGGGCTAAAGTAGCCAAAACCATGAGGAATAATGCTTTCAGAAATTGCTTTTCTAAACCTATATCACTTGGCGTCTTTTTCCTTTTTTTTTTCTTTTTTTCACTTAGGCCTCGTTTTGAAATAAATTTTTTTTATAACTTTTTGACTAAAATATGATGTAAAAAAATTAGTATATTTGCAATAAATTTTTATTTTTTTACGAAAATATGTGCAAAAAGTAGAGAAAAAACAAAATTTTTGACTTTTTTTGTATAAATTGTTGGCTCTTTGGTTTTTTTTATTGACTTTTTGACTTTTAAGTTGAAAAGTGATGCTGTCAAATGAAGTCTTAGTGTGTTAAGTGATAAGTGAAAGTAAGTTTTTTTTGACTGAAAATTTTAGCTTTTTTTTTTGAAGTGGGATTTAATTTTTTTAAAATAACATCATATATGTACAATCAAACCAACTTAATTAATAAATCACTTAATATTTTTAGTTTTATAGTGTTGTATTTGAGTTGGGAAAAATTCTATAACAAATATTTTTATGTAAAAAATAAAAATATATAATTACAGTTATGTCTCTTAAAAATTTGGAAAATATTATAATTGATTTTTTTAAAGATTTTAATTAATATAATAATTAAATTTTTATAATCGTTAATTTGTTAATTCTATGAATTAAAAATAATAATTTTGTCATATATTTTCAATTAAATTATATATTTATTTTTACTTATTTTATAATTTCTTATTATTTGCATTAGTTTCAGTTAATTTAATCGTATTAAAAGAAAAGTCAATATAATTTGGGGATTTTTTTTAGGGTCATTGGTATTAAAATTTTATAGCATAAAAGACATCTAATATTTTCATTATGTCTAAAGTCTCTCAACATCGATTCAGAGAAAATTCAATTCATAGAATTTCTCTGGCCTTCCCGAAGAATTTCTCTCCAGAGAAATTTTGGGAAGGTTAGAAAAATTCTTTGGATTCCAGTCTAGAAATTTTCTCTAGTTTTCGCAAGAATTTCTGTGGGTTCAAACTAGAAAATTTCTCTACCTTCCCAATCACGATGTGCAATACACAAATCGATCACCCAAATAAACAACAACAACAACAACCGATATACATATATCCAGAGAAATTCTCTGGATTCTAGTCTAGAGATTTTCTTTGGCTTTCTAGAGAATTTTTTTGGATTTTCTCTGAATTTGAAGGAACAGTAATGAAGAATTCAAAGAACAGAGCATCTAATTTCAATGTGATTTGCATTTGTCCATGTGAAGACCAGAGAAATTATTTGGATTCCAATTTAGAGATTTTCTCTGGATTTCAAGAAACAGTAATGTAGAGTTCAAGAAACACCAAAAAATTTCTCTACCTTCCCAATTTCAATATGCAATACACAAATCGATCACCCAAATAAGCAACAACAACAACCATATACATATATTTATAGAATTTCTCTGGCCTTCCCAGAGAATCTCTCTAGAGAAATTTTTTGGATTCCAGTCTAGAGATTTTCTCTAGATTTCAAGAAACAATAATGAAGAGTTCAAGGAACAGAGCATCTAGTTTCACTGCTACGCCGCAAAATTTGGACAATTAAATATTAAATTAGGACAAAACCCCAATCGATATTTCATCATCCAAATCCTAGGGTGAAACAAAATTTAAACGTTCTCGTCTCCATAAGTTTTTAGTAAATTTCCATCCCCAAAAGATTACAAAAGATTAAAAAAAAATAATTAAGAAACGCCAACCAAACTATTCATCATAGATTCATAACTATCCAATACCTCCAACATTAAAGTAGCAACAACTAGTCAAAACAACTTAAATAATGTAAAGTTACAAACCATGCCAAATTATCAAAATATTAAGGTCATAAAAAAAATAATAAATACATAAATTAATATCAACCCTAAACTCAATAAAACAAAAGAAGTCCAAATGACATGTCCAACAACTATAGTTATTTCTTCTCACCACCATAATCCCAACTAATCCAGCAAAGGAAACTTGGCTGCGCTCAAACAGCACGCACTCGAGTTGCCAAAAGATAAAACAGGTCGGTATACAGGTATATGGTATGAGTACAAGATTTAACAACCACATGTCCCCCAGACACAAACAAAAATACATTTAATTCTTGTTACGGGACAAGACAAGTAGTTCCATCCGCACTGAGACAAATGGGTAGTTTCCCGAGATACGGTGACATTTAGTTTCTTGCCTGTACATAACGAAATATAAATAGAGTATAAAATAAACAAAATAAAAATAAAAATATGGTGGATCAACCCTACATAAAAAGTTAGTAAGGCCATCATTTTGCAAAAAAATAAAGTTAGTATAATTTAATCATAAGTAACTTGCTGAAGAAGTATAAAAATGCACCGTTTCATTCTTAAATAATTCGAATTGACCAAAACTCAAAGAACAAAAGTTGTACAGAATCAAATTTCCTAAAAGGTAACTCGGACAAATTTAGTACAAACTGAACAGTTGAGAGAAAAATTTAATAGAAACTCCTAAACAAAATTCGATTGAAAAATCTAGAACTGAAAACGAAAAGAAATCGCTGTGGTAAGATGAATTTTTTTGGAAAAGTTCAAAACACAAAAAGTGTTCAGAATAATGTTTTACTTTACTTTATTTTAAACCAATAAAAATGAGCTCATTTCGTTGGTTAAAACAACATCTAAAGTATGCACTGCTAAAATGAATAAAAACTATTATAACCAAGATCATCCGATTACAAGTTCTAATCAATCTTTTTAATAAAAAGTTAAAACATAAAAGTTGTCTAGAATCACGTATACATGTCTCTGCTCAAATTTCATAATCTATCAAGGTCGTTTACTACTTTTTTAAGATGTACAAATCAATACAATTCACACTATAACAATAAACTTATATTAATTCTTTGTACCTTAACTCCACCACTTCAGCCTCCATTTCTGGCCTACACATATATCCCATGTGCCTTCCGTATACCTAACATCGCTCTGAAGCCAAACTTTCACGGGGATATCGTTCCGAGTTTGACCCACACTCCTCGAATGGTTAACATATATGTACGCACGTAAATCAAAGCACTCGTCTACTTATGAGAACAAAGAAACAATATATATACACAATCTCTCATCTACTCATGAGAACAAACATAACAATGTCAAGCCTAAGGTATTCAAATAAATCTCATAATGTAACAACCCCGACCTCTGATTAACGTTAATCCATGATTAAGTATGCCTAATTAGTAATTAATGAGGAATTCTGAATTAAAATGCATGTGTGTGTTGCATTGTTGTGTTTATATCTGTTAGGTGTAGAAAGATCTGTTCACGTTTTAGTTTTGGTTTACGAATTGAAAGCCTTATCGGCGTCCGAATCAGAAATTGATTAGTGTTATATGCTAATTAGGATTTATATGATTTTATGGTAGGTTTATTTAAAATTCAATTTGGAATGATTAAATTAGATTAAATAATGTTAAGCTAATTGAACCTAGGTAATTACATCATTGCCATTGAGTGGGCCACTTTCTAAAACATTGTTTGGGGTTAACTCATACACCATTCTTCAGCCATCTTCTTGCCAATACCGTGAGAGAGAGGGAGAGGAGAGTTGAACTCAACAAGAAAATTCTTGAAGGTAGAGGAAGTTGAAGAGAATTGTATGTTTAAGCTCCCACACTTGGAATTCAAGACTTAAGGTAGAAAATTCATTCTTTTAATTGTGGATTTAAGTTGTTCTTGCATGAATTCAAGTAAATTAAGCTATAAGAGGTGAGAATCAAGCTTAAGGAGTAGGGAAGTAGATCAATCCATGCATGCATGCATGTTTCATAGCATTTTGAAGATTAATTTTCAAGAATTTATTCATGCATGTGTTGGGTTCACTTTAATTTTGGAAAAACAATGAGTTTCATGTTATTTAGTAGCATTTGATCATGTTTTGGAGGGCCTTAGCTCAGAAATGTACATGCATGTATTATTCATGAATTAATTTTGAGTTTAAAGTGGAATTTTGTACAATTGGCAAGCCTTTGGGCCATGATTTCTTGTTACAGTTCTTTAAACATGTTGTATTTGAGTTTTCATGTATTTCCTCAAGTTTTGGACCCAGAAAATTGAGTTTGATGTATTTGGGGTTGAATTTGAGCTTGGTGATCAAATCTGGAATTTCCAGAAATGTGATCCACGCTCGAGCGGGGAACTTTACGCTCGAGCGTGCACTCTGAGTACATGCACCTCTGCTCGAGCGTCGAGGTTCACGCTCGAGCGTGAAATGCATATACCTAGAAGTTCTTGTGTTTTGCAGTCTGCTCGAACGAGGGAATCTACGCTCAAGCGAAGGTCTGAGTCTCACGCTGGAGCGGAGGTCGAGCGTCCGTCGAGCGTGAAAATCATGTAACCAGTACTTTTTCAAGAGTTTACAGTCCGCTCGAGCGGGGAGATTCATACTCGAGCGGAGCTTCATTGTCTGCATGTCCGCTTGAGCTGGGAAATCCACGCTCGAGCGTGGACCTTATTTTCAGCAAGTTTCATGAAATGTTTTCCAATGCATTCTTGCATCCTCATTCCATCCTAGGCATTCCTAGGCCATGTTTAAGATTCCATAATGAGGATTAAAGGTTAGAAACACACTAAGAGCCAACGAAGTAAGTTATGTACAATTAGAACGTGTGTTTCAAGTGTGTGTTTGTTATGTGTTATGTAGGTCACGTGTCGCGTACCGTTTGACCAATCTGCTCCGTCTATCTATCTCAAGGCCAACTGTGAGTAATAACATAGTAAAGCTATGTTCAACTTTACTTATTTTCTGTGTGATGAATTAAGATCCGTTTTCTGAAATGATATGTTCTGTACAATGAATGATTGTCCGATTTCTGATATGTATTCGTGACATCCTTAGCATCATGTGATATCTGTTGGCTGTTACCCGATATCGAAGGTTCCATCATGGAACTTAATATGTCTGCATTATGTTACCCGTACCGTAGTCTCCATCATACGGCTCGGCGTATTTATTCTCTGTTACCCGAATCCAGAGGTTCCTTTATGGAACTGGTTATTCGTAACATTCATGTGTCTGTATCTGTTCTGTATCTGCTCTGTTAATGCTAATGGATGTATCACGTATACTTAAGCATACCTCATGATTTCTGTATATGATCTGGACAAATTATGAATTTAATATGAAACTGAATTATGATTTCTGAATCTGTACGGACTCATTCATTGAAACCCCTTTACTCTGTTATTGTTCACTGAGCTTTTGCTCACAGTCTATATTATGTATGTAGGTGAGTCGGCTCGTGATCAGGGCCAGAGTTGACGCCCTTCATTTCTGTTTTTGTTAGCCAACCGTTGTGCCTCCTGAGGAGGTTCCGATCGAAGTCTAGTCACACGGTTGTTTTTGAACTTATGCAAGTCTCTATCTGTTTTGTAAAGTCGGGCCCTGGGAATTACACTTTTGTAAATGTTTTGTAAATATTGATACCCTTCGACTGACACGCTTATGTATATGCAAGTTTTGATATATTCTGTCCCATATATGTTACAACAGCTCATTGAACCTTGTCTATTTTGTATAATTGCTTCCGTAGCCCCTTATTATGTACTTATCTGTTAAGAGGCCTTTGGTAATCCACGAATTACTGGCCGGTTACGATGCTAAACCTACAGGGGTGGGTTTGGGTCGTGACACATAATCCTCACTTTTTTTTTCTTATACACTTTTTCTCACCATCACTCAAATAAAATAACAATCCATGGAGTCATGGTGGAGTATAAGGAATTTATTTATGGGTTTCTAATTAATTTTAATTTCATCTATCTATGAGTGTGATTACAACCATAAAATAAATCCATATAAAAACCCTAAACATGGCATCTCAAACTAATCAAAGTAATTAAAATCAATGAATCATCTAAAAACCCTAAACCTTACATACACAACTAATCAAAATAATTAAAATCGAGTAATCATCTACATACAAATACGAAATCAATTCAACATCAAATAAATAAAAACAACGAATTAAACATAAATCAAGGGAAGTGGGTTTTGCACTCACAATATTTTTTTGAAAATCAAAGAAATATTTGGAGAATTAATGAAGCCATAAAACCCTAACCCTTTCTTTTTCTTCCCTTTTCTCTTTCTCCCATTGCCGTCGTCTCTCTGTTCTCTCTCAAGTGCTAATCTCCTCTTCTTTCTTTGTTACTCTCTCTCTCTCTCACACTCGACTGCTCTACACCACAAACCCCCTTATTTTTTTGTTTTGCTAGATAACCTAATTGACTTATTATAATATATAAATACAACATAATTACAACATATATAAATATAAATATAAGATTAAATATATATATATATATATATAACACCTTGTTACCCAAAAGACAACCTAAGAGGAGGGGTGAATTAGGTTTTTACAATTAAAAATTAATAATACCCTAATAAAAATTATGACTAGCACAATAGATAAATATAATTAATGAAATAAAAATAATTAAAACAAGTGTCTTAACAACTATGTCAAATAATGATTTTAGCACAGTAAAAATGTGAAATATAGGTATGGCAATTTAAAATAAAATAAAGAGATAAGGGAGAGAGAGGCAAACAAATCTATAGTAGTTCGGTTTCAACTCGGCCTACGTCCACTCCTCAAGCTTCACTTGAGATTTTCCACTATCTTCTAGTTTCACAGGGGTGCTAGCAACCTCTTTACAAATGGAGCAATCCTCCACGGATTTTATACAGACTTCACAAGCCCAAACCCTTGCAAATCTTAGGTGATTCACAATCACTCTCAAGATTTCAAGAACACAGTGTTTGCAACACTTTTACAAGATGAAATGGTATTTTTGCTTTCAAAGAAAGCTTATAATAAATATCTCTCAAAGATAGATATATAAAATGAAACTTTGATTTTTCTATAAATATCACACAGGAAAGATGAGCTTAAAGCTATAAGGCTCAGTGTATAATTTCTGAGAAAAGATGTGAGTGATTATAGATCAAAGAATATTTTCAGGTTTTTTGTAACTTGTTTACATTAGAGCCTTTGGTATATATAATGAAAATTATAGCCGTTTATAGCCGTTGTATTCATTTGAATTTATAGCCATTTATAGCCGTTGTAGTAATTTGAATTTATAGCCGTTGTACTTCCATCATTACCAATTTGAATATCTTCCATTCCATCATTACAAATTTAAATATCTTCCACTTGAACCTTTTGAACCTTTTGGTCTTTTGAACCTTTATAGCTGTTGTACTTCTATCATTACTAATTTAAATATCTTCCACTTGAACCTTTTGAACCTTTTGGCCTGCTGCTGTGCTAGGCTGTTTGAACCTTTGTTTTGAGCTGTTTGAACTCCTGATTTAATTAATATTAAATACATTCTAGCAATATTTAGGATAAAAGTTTAGGTGAGAAATAATGGGACAAAATAAATTTTGATTCTATTTTTCTTTTTCAAATAAATCATCAAAATAAATTTTGATTCTATTTTTTTCTTTTAAATAAATCATCAAAATAAATTTTGGATTCTATTTTTCTCTTTCCAATAAATTGAAATATAATTAAATAAATCATCAAAATAAATAAGTCTAACACACCTCTTTTTTTTATATAATAAATATAATATATAAATATTTGGATTAATTATATATAATTAAATAACACATTAAATTCTCATGTAACCATACAGTTAATAAAACCAATTATAAGGTAAGATGATGATGATAATAATAATAATAATAATAATAATAATAATAATAATAATAATAATAATAATAATAATAATAAATAATAAATAAATAAATAAAGACTAACGAAAAATTAGGGTCGTTACATGTGGGGAAGTGGTTTGGAAATACTCTTCTGATCCTGGGGAGCGCTCGAGATCCGCTGATAGTCACCTGAAATGGGATAAACACTCCGGTCGGGGGTGCCGGAATTAGCACTCCGACGGACAAGTCAGTCTCTACACCCAAGAATGCTTGTATTCTAAGTTAAGCATAATAATTCTCACACACCTGATTCTGGCTGATGTCTCTTCTATTTATATCTTTTCTTCTTTGGGCCTCGGGATTAGGTCCATCCCCCACCTCATATTCGACACATTTTATAATGGACCGATCTTCACTCGGCCCATCGCTTAATCGGTTATTTGGCCGAGTAGGGTTGGATTTGAGCTTTCGAGCCAATTGCCAAGTGCTTCGAACCTCGACTCTCCAGATTCGACTATCCGGAATCTCGACTCCCAATCTCGGCCCCCACAATTGCCCCCAAGCATTCCACTAACGACAGTTGGCTGGAGTGTTTGGCTTCGAACTCGAAGAGTCAGAGCCGAAATTCGGCGGCTGACCGCATTCCAACGCAAATGTCTGTACACACGCTTCTCGGTTATCATTTCAACTTCCCGCCTCCTCGTACACTTCTATTTATTGTGATTTAAAATTTCGACGTCTTTTCAAATACATACACGCTTTTAGACGCCCGTCGCTGGACTGCCTCCCGAACTACCTCTGCAACTTCCTACTCTTCTCTATCTCCTTCGCCTCTTGTAAGTTCTCTCCTTCTCTGCTTTGTTTTTTGGCTTAGCATAATCCTATTGGCTGGGGGAATGGCGAAACATTTAAAAGATCTCCTCTCACCGGATCGAATTTCTGGCTTCCGACGCCATTTTTCCATTCCTGATGACGTCCGTCTGTCATTTGTGGCAGACGGCACCCTCGATATGGAGAGGGTTGATGAAACCACGATCGTCTTCCCTCTTCTATCAATCGCAGAGGGTGGGGTCCGTTTCCCCCTTCACCCACTCCTTAGGGCCGTGCTTTGCCATTGGGGGTTAATCCCTTCCCAACCCAACGTCAACTTCTTTAGGGTCGTGATGGGGATTATCGCACTAAACCGCCGCCTTGGGCTTAACCTTGGCATTCCCGCTATTCGGCATTGCTACGCCTTGGCCAAGTCTACTGGTCGGCACGGCGTTATTTCCTTAGGGCCAAAGACACCGACCATCAACTAGTGACTATGCTTTCCAGCTCTGGGAAGCGAGTCGATGATGTTATGGTCGTCGTCCAAGGAAACTGGGAATTCGGCGAAGGCGAGGATCGCCTTGATCGTATTCCTAGACGGAGGGGCGAACCAGGTGGCCGAGTATCTTCTTTTATTTATTTACTTGTTATATTTATAAAACCTTATTTTCGGGACCTCATGGTTTTGCTTTTGCAGGAAACGATTTGAAGAAAGTCTTGACCTCGACTGACGACGCCGTCCTTTCGGAAATCAAGACTGCGCTCAAGTATTTCGGCCGATCGAGTCTTCAGAAGCAGGGGAGGGCGGCCCACGTTCTGCTCCGCTACGAGCCGACTTATACGACCTTTTCGGCGGCGGAAAACATCCCAATTCCGAAGGGTGAGGAGTTTCTTATCGCCCTTATCTTGACTGATTTCAGAAATTTCAGGCAAGTCGGTTGCGAGGGATCAGATTCGGAGCGACCAGAAGTTGCTGAGGCCGCCGAGTCAGACCAATCCGAAACTGAGGTTGACGAGGCTTTGAAGTTAGCATTTGAAGAAGCCGGCCTCAATTCGGCTGATCCTCCGTCCACCTCGGGTCGAGAGGACCGTCCGCTTGACGATATTTTTCACGGTCTGGAGGACCTTCCCGGCGCGTTCCCAGAAGATATGGCTGGGTTGAGCCTCACTAAACTTGCCAAGAAGGCGAACGCGGAAAGGATGGCCGCGCGGCGAAGGGCGGAGGAGATTCGGGCTGCCGAATCTCAGTCCCAGTCCTCCTTGCCTGTTATTGAGGGACGGCAAAGAACGGAAGTACCGAGGCGGAACCTTTTGTGCAGGCAAGTGTTGAAGCTGAGCAAAGGGTGGAGAAGCGCCCTGCCGATGTCGAGGCCGGCTCAGAAGAAGACCGTGCCGACAAACGACCTCGTTTGGAGGAGTCGGATGTGATCGTACCTTTTGTTATTCAGCCCAAGATAAAGAATATGCCGATCTCCTCCGATGCTTCGGTGATCAAAGATCCAGCGGTTGCACTCAGCTTGGCGACGTCTGTTTCACCGCCTGCTAACAAGGCGGCTTTTTGGGCAGAGCCGGATCTGGTTGCAATTGGGTTAGCTACGCAATCGGCTCTTTTGGTATATATCTGTACTTTGTCTTGTCTCTTTACGCAAATATTATTTTGTTCTTAACTTCCTGTTTTGCAGGCCGTCGGAAGGATAGCCGACATGGGTCGTCGCTATCACGATGCCGTCGAGCTAATTGGCCGTTTACAAGCGGAGGTTGAGGGCCAAAGGAGTAGGGCGCAGACGGAGGGCGCCTCGCCGAGGCCGAGATGGAGAGAGCCCGCAATGCTGAAGAATTGAGATCAGTCGCCGAGAAGAGGGCAGATGCGAGTGACGACGCGCTTAAATTGGCCCAGGAGGCGATCTCTAAATTGGAGGCTGAGTTGGAAGAGATGAAGGCGGCGAAGGAAACAGCCGACCTGAAGGCTTCCAGCGCATTCGATGCTGGGAAAAAATCTGCTTTTGATGAATATGTAGACGAAGTCCCCAAATTTGAGAATCGGGGATTTAAACACGGCTGGCTCAAAGCCCTTGCTGCTGCTGATGTGACATTGGCTACGCCAATTCCATACGAGCAAGTGGATGTTGAGCCGCTGGAGTCTGACTCCGAGGACTAATTTGGGCGGCTCTTGTTTTTTGTTTTAGGATTTGCATGTAATTTTCAGCTTTTTACAGCTTTTTGTCTAGTAATTTTCATATGTAAAATGGTTACAATTTGTGCCCAATTTACTTAATGAAAATTCATTTTGTACTTTGCTGTTACTAATGAACGGAATTGTTTGGTTGCTGTTTTGGATAAAACGTTTTGTATACTTGCCGACTAGATGATTAGGCCGTTTAGATAGTTAGGCCGTTTAAAAAGCCAAAAATCAGTACATGAAGTGGCTGTGGCACATATCAATCGGCATGGGGCCAAGATGCTCGGCCGGTTAGATTAATAAATCTGCCCTTGCCCCAGCCAGTGCATGGACTTCAAGGCATTCTCCCATAATTGCCGTTTAGATAATTAGGCCGTTTTAACAAGCCAAAAATTAGTGCATGAAGTGGCTGTGGCACATATCAATCGGCATGGGGCCAAGATGCTCGGCCGGTTAGATTAATAAATCTGCCCTTGCCCCAGCCAGTGCATGGACTTCAAGGCATTCTCCCATAATTGCCGTTTAGATAATTAGGCCGTTTTAACAAGCCAAAAATTAGTGCATGAAGTGGCTGTGGCACATATCAATCGGCATGGGGCCAAGATGCTCGGCCGGTTAGATTAATAAATCTGCCCTTGCCCCAGCCAGTGCATGGACTTCAAGGCATTCTCCCATAATTGCCGTTTAGATAATTAGGCCGTTTTAACAAGCCAAAAATTAGTGCATGAAGTGGCTGTGGCACATATCAATCGGCATCCGTTGTTTGGAGACTGCCAGAAGCGTTAATGAAATTGCCTCGGGGTCGCTGCATACCTACGAATAAATGGGGTGAGTTCACGCCAGTGGGTCCACTTATTCTTATTCAGACTCGATTTGAACTAGCTTGGGGCGAGGGCGAATGTCAAACAGACTGTTCTTCAACAGCAGAGGAGAGGGACGAACGCTGGCTGAACTAGATACTGCGATGAATCGCAGCAGCGAGCCTGCGCGTACGGGAGGAAGGACGTCCAAGGAAAACAAAAAACGTCAACCTTCAAGCCGTCGAAGCAGATCGCCCCGAAGAGAGAAGCATCAACGGGGAAGCTCCCCGCGACCACGACCGAGGAATGAGTCAGACGCGACGCCACGACCATTGAGTTTTGCGGTGTTCGTGGGGAATAAACCGATGACTGAGGCAGATTCCATCGTTAATGATCCGGGTGTAGCGGTCGAGTTCGCTCGACAGATCTTTCCACCGGAAGTCCAACAATCGATGGTTGGAACGAGATTTGAAGTGTTTCGAGAAGGTATTCATGGGGCGGTGAAGGGGCTGTACACCGCCTACGAAGTCGGCATGCGTCTGCGCGCCGCGGCGGGAGATGGAGAAAATGGACGAACGGGTCCGCAGTTCGAGGCTCGTGCGGAGAAAGCCGAGGGCGAGCTTAGGGAGCTTAGGAAGGTTAAAGTCGCCTATCCATGCGGCGGGTCAATCTAACCCGATTGTGGACGAGAGGGTGACCCAACGGCTATTGAGTCATGCCATCGCCGACCGAGATACGGCAGACATGTTTGCCGTACAAAATGCAAGGGCCAAAGGTTACGAGGAGGGCTTCCATGCTGGTCAGAAGGTTGGGATCGACAAAACAAAAGAGACACTTGCTGAGGAGGTCTGCCGATGCGAGAATCGGGGTTTTAAGCATGGTTGGATCGCAGCTTTTCAGGCCGCGGAGGCTCTCCGAGTAAAGGGTGTCGATTCCAACTTATGTGACCTGGATCATCGAGATCATTTGTCCTTTGCCACCTTTGAAGTTGAAAAGAGCGATGATGAGGGCAAGGCCGAATAAAAATATTCGTTGTAATGTTCAAACGCGGATCGCGTCTAGAATTATGTATTTATTGGTTGGTCGAATAAAAAAGAACTTTATTTTCAATGTTTTGTTATAATTTTTGTTCAGCGCATACGTGCTTGCATGTGTTTTATTATATACATATTTGAATAAACGTATTTCAGACGAGTAAATGAATATTGATCGGCCTGATTTAATCGACATCATTGTGTTACGCACGGCCCGAAGGTTTAATCCGCCCAAAGACGTCATTCGCCAATGGGGCTCCGAATCCGGAGGCTTTAATTGGCCAATCGTGATATCCACGAAGGGTGTTCCGAATCCGGAGGCTTTATCGGCCCAAAGACATCATTCGTCAATGGCGCTCCGAATCCGGAGACTTTATGTGGCCAATCGTGATATCCACGAAGGGCGCTCCGAATCTGGAGGCTTTAACGGCCCAAAAACGTCATTCGCCGATCGGGCTCCGAATCCGGAGACTTTATTTGGCCCAATCGTGATATCCACGAAGGGCGCTCCGAATCCAGAGACTTTATTTTGGCCAATCGTGATATCCACGAAGGGCGCTCCGAATCCGGAGGCTTTAACGGCCCAAAGACGTCATTCGCCGATCGGGCTCTGAATCCGGAGACTTTATTTGGCCAATCGTGATATCCACGAAGGGCGCTCCGAATCCGGAGGCTTTAGTGGCCTAAAGACGTCATTCGCCGATGGGGCTTCGAATCCGGAGACTTTATTTGGCCAATCGTGATATCCACAAAGGACGCTCCGAATCCAAAGACTTTATTCGGCCAATCGTGATATCCACGAAGGGCGCTCCGAATCCGGAGGCTTTAACGGCCCAAAGACGTCATTCGCTGATCGGGCTCCGAATTCGGAGACTTTATTTGGCCAATCGTGATATCCACGAAGGGCGCTCCGAATCCGAAGACTTTATTCGGCCAATCGTGATATCCACGAAGGGCGCTCCGAATCCGGAGGCTTTAATCGGAACATCCTTGAACTAGATTCTGTGGTAGGTGAATGGGAATCTTTGTATTACAGAAAAAGAGATGTACATGGCGAACAGTTCGGAACAAACATCATGTCCCACAAGTCGGGTTAATGATAAAATTTGCGTAAGTGCGTGGAATTCTAAGGTTGTGGCAGACTCCTTCCTGACATGTCTTTGAGTCGATATGCCCCTACTCCAGTGATCGAATCGATCTGATAGGGACCATCCCAGTTAGGACCCAATTTTCCATCGGCCGGTTTCCTGTCAGCTGGGAGCACCTTCTTCAGGACCAACTCTCCTGGTATATAGCAGCGCAGCTGAACACGTTGATTATACGACTTTGCCAGCTGCTGCTAGTACCGTGCCATGGACGCAAGGGCTTGGTTTCTTCGTTCTTCGATTAGAATCAAATCCAAAGCCAGCATCATGTCGTTTCGGCCCGTATCAAAAACTTGCGACTTGAGTGTCGGGTGACCGATCTCCAGGGGTAAGATTGTTTGGGTTCCAAAGCATAGGGCAAACGGCGTTTCTCCAGTCGATCTTCTCGGTGTAGTTCGATGAGCCCACAGTACACTCGGCAATTCTTTGACCCATTTGCCTTTGACTTTCTCCAGCCTCTTCTTGATGCCGTCCAAGATGGATTTATTAGAGGCTTCAGCTTGGCCATTGCTTTGGGGGTAAGCCGGCATAGAAAAGTAAGGCCGAATACCATATTTGCTGCACAGTTCTCGGTATACGCCACAATCAAACTGGGTGCCGTTGTCTGAGATAAGAGCTCTGGGAATGCCAAATCGTGTTATGATGTTCCTCCATACAAAGGGCTTAACGTCAATATCTCGAATATGTGTTAATGCCTCCGCTTCGACCCATTTCGTGAAGTAATCTGTTGCGACGATCAGGTATCGCTTGTTCCCTAGGGACCTTGGCAATGGTCCTACGATATCAAGCCCCCACTGGGCGAACGACCAAGCACTGGTGATAGAGTTCAACTCTTCAGCAGGCAGATGGTTTAACGGGAAGAATTTCTGGCACTGTTCACACTTTTTTGCATAACACTTGGCGTCCACTCTCATTGTTGGCCAATAATACCCCTGCGTTATAGCTCGATGGGCCAAAGAGCGTTCGCCAGAATGGGCACCACAACTGCCTTCGTGTATCTCAGTCAGAAGCTCCTCGACTTTGTCCGGGTGCACACATTCCAAATATGGGCCAAAGAGTGACTTTTTATAAAGCCTTCCTTGCGGATCCAAGTAGTATCGCATGGCTTTGTTTCGCAGCTTATGTGCTTCTTTCTTGTCCTCTGGGAGTTGTTCAGAAGATAGGAATGCAACAATGGGATCCATCCAACTTGGTGCAGATTCTATAACGTTGATTTGGACTTCCTCCGAAGGGCCAATGCTTAGCTCTGGGATGAATCCTACTTCGATGGTCCGTTTTATCTCTGAGTTGATTGTGGAGGCTAGGCAAGCCAAGGCATCTGCATGGGTGTTCTGATCACGTGTTATCTTGTTCAACTCATGATGGTCAAATTTTGCCAACAGGGAGTTGGCTGTTTTCATATAGGCCGCCATACGGTCGTTTCTTGCCGCGTACTCCCACTTTAGCTGATTGATCACCAGTTTTGAGTCGCAAAACACAAGCAGACGCCGAGCACCCAGAATATGCGCATTCCACAAACCGACTAAAAGGGCTTCGTATTCGGCTTCGTTATTTGATGCTTCGAAGCCGAGCTTGACAGCCTGCTCAATTATTGCGCCGTCAGGGGTCATGATTACAACTCCGGCTCCACTGCCCCGCTGATTGGATGATCCATCACAATACAACTGCCAGATGTCCCCAACATAGATCCTCCAATTCGGCTTCGGTCGAATTTCATCTGACTTGAAGTTGGCGACATCAGACTTGAAGTCGGCGAGGCCCTCAGTGAATTCGGCGATAAAGTCGGCAAGCACCTGTCCCTTGATTGAGGTTCTGGGTAGAAATTGAATATCGTACTGGCCAAGTTCCAGAGCCCACTTTGAAACACGTCCAGATGCTTCTGCACTGCGTAGTACTGATTGGAGGGGATAATCTGTTAGCACCCCAATGCTATGCCCCTGGAAGTAATGCATGAGCTTCCTTGCCGCCATAACTAGGGCTAGGATGAGCTTTTCCAGCGGAAGGTAGGTGTTTTCGCGTCAACCATTGCCTTGTTTCATAATACACTGGCCGCTGCTCCCCCAACTCTTCCTTTATCAATACGGCGCTAACGGCTCGGTCAGAAACTGCCAGGTACAAAGTGAACAGGTCGTCAGCAGAGGGTGTTGTCAGGAGTGGTACTAAGCGGAGGTAGGTCTTCAGGCCGTTGAAAGCGGCTTCGCACTCGGCGGACCATTCAAAGGCCTTGCCCTGCCGCAGTGTATGAAAGAATTGTTGGCAACGATCTGTGGACCGGCTGATAAACCTGTTGAATACGGCAGCCATCTCCATCAACTTTTGAACCTCCTTTACTGAACGGGGGGAGCCGAGCTCCAGGATTACTGTGATTTGCCTTAGGTTGGCTTCGATTCTTCTGTGGTTGACAATGTAGCCCAAGAATTTGCCAGAGCCGATACCAAACGCACATTTGGAAGCGTTCAACTTCATTCCATATTTGCGTAGGATGCCGAATGTCTCTTCCAGATCGGCTATATGATTCTGTTCTTCTTTGGATTTGACCACCATATCGTCAATGTACACTTCCATAGTTTTGCCGAGTTTCTCCTTGAACATGGTGGTGACCAGTCTCTGGTAGGTTGCCCCTGCATTCTTCAACCTAAAAGGCATTACCTTATAGCAATAGGTTCCTCTTGGGGTGAGGAATGCAGTTTTCTCTTGGTCCTCCAGATGTATAGCGATTTGATGATAACCTCTATAGGCATCAAGGAAACTCATACGCTGATGGCGCGCCGTAGCATCTACAAGCTGGTCTATCCTGGGAAGAGGAAAACAATCCTTTGGGCAGGCTTTGTTTAGGTCCGTGAAGTCGACGCACACACTCGCCAAGTCCCATTTTTCTTCTTCACCACCACTGTATTAGAGAGCCATGTAGGGTAGGTCACCTCCTTAATTGCTCCGGCGTCAAGCAGCCTGTCAACTTCCTCAACAACGGCAGCAGTGTGCTCTGCGCTAACCGCTAGCTCTTCTGAATGATCAGCTTACACTTAGGATCGACATTTAAATGGTGCTGTGAAATTGACAGATCTATACCCGACATCTCGTACGGAGTCCATGCAAAGACATCGAGGTTGATGAGCAGGAAAAATATTAGCTACTGTCTGTCGACCTGATCCAAGGAGGCGCCGACCATGAAGAACTTGTCTGGGCTTCCATCGATTTGAACTCGTGCTAAGTCTTCCGTTGCCTTTTCGTTTGGGGGTTGCCCAACATCGTCGAGGCTTTCTCGATCTGGCAACTCAATGGAATTTACCTGTAGTTCCTTTGGCGTTTTCTCAGCAAGGAGATAACATGCTTGTGCCGATTTCTGGGAGCCACGGATTTGCTCAATATCGCATTCTGTCGGGAAGCGGAGCAGATGATGATAGGTGCTGGGCACGGCTCGCATAGTATGCAACCATGATCGCCCTATGATGAGATTATACGGCGACGACAGCTTGACGACCAAGAATCCCACATCCACTGTTTGGGAACCTGCTTGAACGGGAAGTCTGATTTTCCCCAACGGGTACTCTGGATTGGCATTGAAGCCGAAAAGTGGATAAGGGGCCGGAGAGAGATCCGATTCGGAGAAGCCCAGTTTGGTGAATGTCTTGTAGTACATAATCTCCGATGTACTCCCCCCGATCGATGAGTACGCGCTCAACTGTGAATCGGTTTACGCTTAACTCAATTACCAAGGGATTAATGTGGGGCAGTATTACTCCGGCCAAATCCGAATCATCAAAAGTGATAACCTCGGCTTCATGGGGCCGTTTAGCCGGAGTGAGTTGCTCTTGAGGGTTTGACTTCGACTGAATCGCGTGCACTGCCGATGGCATTGGCAGGCTGTATATCATGTGGATTACGTAGAGCGAATGTGAATCCTATGTCAAGGCTATTGCTTTGGTTGGGTTGCCTTTTCGGACGTAGGATTGTAGCCGGCCATCTTGTACCAATTTACCGTCGTACAGGATGAATGACAGTGCTTTGAATTTCTTGGGTAGTACTGCCTTTGCAATCCGTCGCACAAAAGGATCGTGTTGATCGTCATCCGAGCTGTTTCTCCTTCGCTTACGCCTTGTACGGGGACTCTCTTCAGAAGAATTGGAAATTTCAGATCGTCCCTCATTCTTGGGCTCCGAGGATAATGAATCGGAGTTGCTATCAGTATCTTGTTGTCGGGCTCGAGATCGTCGACCAGCTGCCCTCTCGGGTCGTTCCGGGCCTTGGTATGCAGCTTGTTTGGACTTCGCCACCTCCAAGGCCAAATCCTGACGGAGATGTTCGTTCTCTGCAATCATGTTCTCTAATCTTTGTTCGTTTTGCTTTGCTTGTTCCAGGAGCGCTTGCATTGCTTCGTGCTCTGAAGTCGAGAGTGAGGCGAAATTCAAGGCACGTCTTGCGGCGATAATCTTTGTTCCAAGCATGTTTGTTGGAGTGGTTTCATCTTGCAATATTGGGTCGACAGTGACTGTCGGAGGATCTTCCGTTACGCTCGCCATGGATGTGCTTGAGTATTCCCATAGACGGCGCCAGTTGTGGGGAAGTGGTTTGGAAATACTTTTCTGATCCTAGGGAGCGCTCGAGATCCGCTGATAGTCACCTGAAATGGGATAAACACTCCGGTCGGGGGTGCCGGAATTAGCACTCCGACGGACAAGTCAGTCTCTACACCCAAGAATGCTTGTATTCTAAGTTAAGCATAATAATTCTCACACACCTGATTCTGGCTGATGTCTCTTCTATTTATATCTTTTCTTCTTTGGGCCTTGGGATTAGGTCCATCCCCCACCTCATATTCGACACATTTTATAATGGACCGATTTTCACTCGGCCCCTCGCTTAATCGGTCATTTGGCTGAGTAGGGTTGGATTTGAGCTTTCTAGCCAATTGCCAAGTGCTTCGCACCTTGACTCTCCCAGATTCGACTATCCGGAATCTCCACGACTCCCGAATCGCGGCCCCCACACTACAATATACACACCTCAAAAGAATCTCATCCCGAAATTCGATAGGAAAAAGTACTAAACAAAAAACTCCGGGTGTATACGCCGAACTTTCTTTTCCAATTCCCAAGTGATATCGTTCTTATCCTCACTTCATTGCACTTTCACCAAGTTCAATTTCTTGCACCGCAACTGCTTTACAGCCCAGTCTAAAATAGTAACCGGTCGCACCACATACGTTAGATCATCACTAATCTCCAACACTTCTGGTGATACTACTTGGGAAGGGTCTTGCACACATTTTCGCAATAAAGATACGTGAAACACGTTGTGAATCATAGCTAAAGCAGGTGGTAGAGCTAGTTTGTAAGCCACATTACCAATCCTCTCAGTGATCTCATATGGTCCTACAAATCTAGGTGCCAACTTTCCCTTCTTTCCGAACCGCATGATACTATTCATCGGCGAGACCTTAAAAAACACAAAATCTCCAACATTTAACTCAACCTCGTTATGTTTTCTATTAGCGTAACTCTTCTGACGACTCTGTGCAGTCTTAATACGTTCCCGAATAATGTTCACCTTCTCTGTGATCTCTCTCAACTCTCTCTCAACTCTCTCAGCCCAACAGGGCAGGTCTCCTATCTCCATCCAACAAGCAGGTGATCGACATGGCCTCCCATACAAAGCCTCAAAACGTGCCATCCTGATACTGGAGTGATAGTTATTATTATAAGCAAACTCCACCAGTGGCAAGTGTTCTTCCCAACTACCACCAAGATCGAAGACACAAGCTCTCAACATAGCTTCCAAGATCTTATTTACCCGTTCAGTTTGCCTATCCATCTGAGGATGATAAGCCGTGCTTAAGTCTAACCTAGCACCCAAAGCATACTGAAAACTCTCCCAAAACTCTACCATAAACAACGGATCACTATCCGAAACTATAGAAACTGGTGCGCCATGAAGTCGCACCACCTCTTGAATATATAGCCTAGCTAATTTATCCGCAGTTTGGTGAACACTGATACGAATAAAATGAGCAGACTTGGTGAGTCGATCTACTATCACCCAAATAGATTCATTGCCTCGCTTAGACCGCGACAATCCATCCACGAAATCCATAGAGATGTACTCCTATTTCCAAGTAGGGATCTCGAGAGGCTGCAAAAACCTAAAGGGTCATTGGTGTTCTGCCTTAACCTGTTGACACACATAACATCGAGAAACATACTCTTCTACGTCCTTCTTCATACCTTCCCACCAAAACATCCTCTTGAAGTCATAATACATCTTAGTTCCACCAGGGTGAATGGTATATCGGGACCTATGGCATCATCCATAATCTCTTTCCTCAATTCAACAATGTTAGGTACACACAACCTGCCCTTGAATCGCAATCCCCCATCTGAGTCCACGGACCAATCAGTAGGACAATCATCGATCAAATCCACTACAAGGTTATCTAGCTTGTTGACGAGAAACCTATCTAAATTCTGCATCTGGCGAACTTTACCCAGTAACGTCGGCTGTACAGTCAAACTACCAATGTATGCCCTCTCAACACTCTCTATTGATTGAACATCATACATTGAAATTAACTCCAAGGACTTTCATTCCTCAATCATCAAAGAAGCTATAATCCCATGTTGTCGACTAAGTGCATCTGCAACCACATTTCTTTTTCCCGGGTGGTAAAAGATCTCGAAATCATAACTACTGATGAATTTAACCCACATCTATTGTCTCATGTTCAACTCTTTTTGAGAAAAAAGATATTTAAGACTCTTGTGATCTGTGTACAACTCAAAGCGCTCCCCAAACAAGTAGTGTCGCCACACTTTTAATGCAAAAGCAACTGTTACCAACTCTAAGTCATGAGCAGGGTATCGTCTCTCATGAGGTTTTAACTATCGAGAAGCATAAGATATAACGTTCTGATACTGCATCAACACACATCCCAACCCAATTCCACTTGCATCAGTAAACACAACTAACTTTTCCCCTTGTACTGGTATAGTTAACACCGGAGCTGTAGTCAACCGCTGCTTTAACTCCTGAAAAACTTTCTCACAATCATTTGTCCATAAGAACTTTACATTCTTGTGGGTCAACTTGGTCATGGGTGCTGCAATAGTGGAAAACTTCTCTATAAATCTCCTGTAATAACCGACCAGTCCTAGAAAACTCCTCACCTCTGAAAGGTTCGTGGGCTGCTTCCATTCTTTGACCGCAATAGCTTTCTCAAGATCTACCGCTATCCCTTGATTGGATACAACATGTCCCAAAAATCTAACTTCTTTCTCCCAAAAGTGACACTTACTAAACTTAGCATATAACTGCTGCTCTCTCAAAGTCTGCAACACGACTTTCAAGTGTTCTCTGTGCTCTTCCTCATTCTTAGAATACACCAGGATATCATCTATAAAGATAATCACGAACTTATCTAGACATGGTTGAAAAATTCTGTTCATCAAGTCCATGAAATAGGCAGGAGCATTTGTCAAACCGAAAGGCATTACAGGAAACTCGTACAATCCATACCGAGTCCGAAAAGCAGTAAATGGTATACTTTCCTCTGACACACCCATCTGATGGTAACCCGTTCTGAGATCAAACTGAAAGAACATGGCTGCCCCCTTCAACTTATCAAACAAGTCATCAATTCTAGGTAGCGGATACTTATTCTTGATAGTCATCTTGTTTAGCTCTCTATAATATATGCACATACGGAGAGCGCCATCTTTCTTGGAGACAAAGATCGCAGGTGCTCCCCGCGGGGAGTTACTTGAACGAATGAACCCTTTCTAAAGGATCTCTTCCAGCTGCTTCTTCATCTCCACAAGCTTTTTAGGCGCCATTCTGTATGCCGCCTTAGAAATCGGTGCAGTTCTCAATACTAAGTCAATATGAAATTCTACTGCCCGTCGAGGTGGAGGTCCAGGTATCTCCTGAAATACATCCTCAAACTCACGCACCACATCTACCTCACTAATATCCTGCTTAGGGATTTCTACCAAGCACAGAAAACTCATCATCACCGACTTTTCTCTATCGCTAGAAGTGTGGGTAAGCTGTGGCATACCAGGAATATCTATATTTACAGTCTTTCCAGCACAATCTAGAGTCACAAAGTATTTTTGTGGCCAATCCATACCTAAAATAATTGTAAACCCCTCAACCCTAACATAATTAGGTCTCCGTACAAGACTCAACTCGCAAAGTCAATCTCAAAATCTTTACACATCTCATAAAGAGTAACTACCCCTCCTA